>CATKHJ010122042.1:0-15710 GCA_949750685.1 Vernicia montana | reverse complement strand
AAGGGTGCAAAATTGAGGGTTCACAGTTGCCCCCTTATCAGAATTGTCTTGTCTATAAGGCGATTCTGATGATAGTGAACTCGGGAGAAGGGGTGGTACAAGGAACCAAAGTGATGTCTAGGTCAGTACTTGGACATGTTTGGGTGAGAGACATGGTTGAAAGGGGATGGTATAAGGAACTAAAGTGATGTCTAGGTCAGTGCTTGGACATGTTTGGGTGAGAGAATGGTTGAAAGGGGATGGTATAAGGAACCAAAGTGATGTCTAGGTTAGTACTTGGACATGTTTGGGTGAGAGAATAGGACTGAGTTTGATAAATAGACGAGAGAATGGACCACATGGATGTTTAAGTAATCATTCATAAACATTTATAGGTGAAAACTTGGCTTGATAAATGAAAGCGGAAAGAGGAACCAATGAGATATCTAAGCTAGAGGCTAGATATTTTTGGGTGAAGGACGAGGCTGACCTGGATAAAAAGTGGGGGAAGAAACCAGAGTGATGTCTAGATGATTGCTTCAAGACATTTATGGGTGAAGGATTGATTTTGATAAGATATTTTTAGTGAAAGGGAGAGCCTCAACCTATGGTGAGTTGGCTTGAGAGATTCTGAAAGAGGAGAGCCTCGACCTATGGCGAGTCGGCTTAAGAGATTCAGAAAAGAGGAGAGCCTCGGCCTATAGCGAGTCGGCTCGAGAGATTTTGAAAAGATTCTGGTAAGGGGAGAGCTTCAACCTAAGGCGAGTTAGCTCGAGACATTTTAAAAAGAGGAGAGCCTCGACTTATGGCGAGTCGGCTCGAGAAAATTTTGAAAAGAGGATAGCCTCGACCTATGGTGAGTCGGCTCGAGAGATTTTGAAAATAGGAGAGCCTCAGCCTATGGCGACTCAGCTCGAGAAGTTTTGAAAAGATTCTGATATGAGGCGAGCCTCGACCTATGGCGAGTCGGCTCGAGAAGTTTTAATTGATCAGGCGGAGGATCCTTTTGGACTTGTCTGAATCAGGTGGAGGACTTAGCTCCATGCAAAGGTTGTCAGGAAAGGGAAAACCTTTCTCTTTACAAAGGTTGTCTGAAAAGGAGAACTTTGTTCTGTGCTAAGGTTGTCAGTTGATTGAAAGACATGAGTATTTGAAGGCCATCTTGAGATTGTTTGAAGTTGAGAATGCATGATGGTGTATTACTGTGGATGATCGCACATGCATACATGTTTATGCATAGATGATGTATGTTTATGTATGCATGTTTTGGGATTCATGGACCTTTTGTTCTAACTTCAATGCTACAGATGATCTATGATGATGCATTTATTAGATGAATTTATGGATGCAAGAGGGTGGATTCACGAGTTTGCTCTGTGTATGATTGTAAACCCTTAATTTTGCACCACCAAAATTAATAATAAAAATAAAAATAAATAGATAATTCTATAAAAAAAAAACTTGCAGTCAGGCTTGCGACTGCCGCAGGGACGCCTGCGGCAACCATAGGACCTGCAATTGCCGCAGGACCTATGGTTGCCACAGGAAGCCCTGAAGTTGCCGCAAACAAGCATGTGGCTGCCGCAGGGCTCCCCTGCGGCAGTAGGCGTGTTTTTCAATTTTTTTTTTCGATTTTTTCTTCTTTTTTGCCTTATCCCACATCGAAACTTCAAAAGACTTTCCCCCATCCTTCACCCTATATATAGGGGCCCTCCCACTCATTATTCTACACCTCTCAACCTCCTGGCTTGCTTGATTAGCCTTTGTATCAAGCGAACCATCCCATAAGCTTGGTCCACCAAGGAACAAGCTCCCTAGTTTTAAATTTTCTTTTATTTTTTGCTTTGCTACTGCTCCTTGCTTTGCAAAGCAAATTGGGTTGCGACTTCCCGAGCCGACCCGCCGAGTCAAAAGTTTTCCGCCGTCCGAGGTAAGCCCGCTACCAAGTCTCCAAACCCGCTCAAGCGCAAGGTAAGCTTCTTTTCCTTTTATTTATTTATTTAATTTATTTTTCCCTCCTGGGGATTAGTCTTTTTATTTATTTTTTCCTCCTTGGGATTATCCTTTTCTTTTCCTTTGGGCTCCTTACCTAATTATTTTATCTCTTAATTGATTCACTTAGATTAGTTAATTAAAATCCGAAATAATTAATTCAATATGGTAATCAATTAAAATCAATCCAATCAACTCAACTTTCAATCAATCAAAACATGATAAAGTGGTTTGAGTAAACAAACCCCTTTGCAAGAAGGGAGAACTGCGTGAGTTCTGATTCCCATTTAAAAGGATACGCAGGTATGCTTGGTCAAAACATCGAATCCAATTAAAATTAACCAACTTCTCCCCCCCATCACTTTCTTCACTTTAACTTAATTTCTTTTGTTACATTGATTTTATTAGGATTAGTTTGGGGAATGTGTGATTTCCCTATAACCCATAAGGGCTAGAGGAGGTATCCCCTAATTTGAATTTTTATTGTAACTTTATTTTATTTTTCTCTTTCTTTGCTTTCCTCCTTATTTCATTTATTTACATAAATCATGCATTTATTATATTGTACATAATTCATGAAATCAATTTTAAGTCACAACTTTATTAAATGCCCAACTAATTAAAATAAACCGAAAACCTAGTCCCCGAATCCTCTTTAGTTTCGAGGCTAGTGATCTTTTCCTTTGGGATATTAACTGGAGTCATTAATGGGTTTTTACCTTATATTTTCCCAAATAAAAATAAAGTAAGGTGGCGACTCTAAAACACTTTTCAAAATCAATCAATCTGAACCCGAGGGTTCCATCGTGAGTACAAACCCGAATGAGCATTTCGATTCCATTTAACGGATCGGACCGGTGCTCGGGTGAGGCCTCACAATGATATAAATGCAGTTTGCATGCAATGTCAACTCCTAAACGTGATCTTGGAACAAAGTGACTTGAAGATTGCGAAATGATTCTTTGGTGGGTTCCTAAGGCTATCTTAGGAAGGTCTAATAAATCTGTGATATTTTTGAGTGATGACCATGACAGGTAATCTAGACCTCAAGTAGAAAGGTGTTTATGAAAACTTAATACCTTGAACCAATGATTGGTTATCTGAAAAGGTGATTTTTGAAAAATGGGAAAAAGATCCAGCTTGATATCTAGTTGAGTGTCTAGACATTTCTGGGTGATGTGGGTGATTTCAAGATAAAGAAGGATGGAAAAGAGAGCCTCGACCTATGGTGAGTTGGCTCTAGAGATTTGGAAAAAAGAAGAGCCTCGGCCTATAGCGAGTCGGCTCAAGAGGTTTCGAAAAGAGGAGAGCCTCAACCTATGATGAGTCAGCTCGAGAAGTTTCTGAAAAGAGGAGAGCCTCGGCCTATGGGGAGTCGGCTCGAGAGATTTTGAAAAGATTCTGGTAAGGAGAGAGCCTCAACCTATAGCAAGTCGGCTCGAGAAATTTTTGAAGAGAAAAGAGTCTCGGCCTATGGTGAGTCGGGTCGAGAGATTAGATTTAATCAATTGGGTAAACCCTTTTGACTTGGCTGATCAGGTGGAGAGATTTGGTTAATTCTGATTTAAAGGGATTGACCTATCTGTTAGGCAATCTAAGTCTTGGGTTTTAGAGATTGGACTCTCTTTGAATAGTGAGAGGGATATGCTTTGATTTTGGTCTACGGTGGGACCTTTCAAGTGGCTTAGTTTCATCAAGGAGTTGGGGCTTTGGAAATGAGAGGTAGGCTTTCCATAAATGGCTTGGGTGATGTGGATTCTACGAGAGGTTTGGTCGATTCTGGTTTTTCCAAGTAGCTTGAGCTTTGTGGTTTTGTTACAATGATTCATGGAAAGGAAAGAATGCATTATCTGGGCTAGGAAGGCTCATAGGGATGATGCTTTTAGAATTCAGTGGGATTGGTATAGAGATCGGGATGGACTTTTTAAGAATGAAGGGGAGTGTTGACCCCAAGGTTTCATATGTGATTTTGATAATGCAAAATATTATTACTACTAACAAGTTTATTTAGTGTTGTTATTGTTAGTAGGTAATATTTGATTGCTATTAATGAAATTAAGTAGAGAAATTGAATCATGAAGATGAAAAGAGTATGTGAAATCAAGAACCTCATGTGAAGAAGGATGATCTCCATGGAAGCAAAACTGTTGACTGAGGTTTGAAGAATAAACTGTACTAATTGGGATAATTTATGAATGCAAACTATATATGGATGGATATTTACATCAGTCTAGTTTCAAGAATAAAAATTGGTATAATTTTTGGAGCTTGGAAAATGGAGTTATGAACTTTTAATTGAATTATGCTCAAGCTGTCAGACTGGGTAACAGCAGATGATGTCAATTAGAATTAGTGGAATTAATTCTACAAAGGGATTTTGAATATTCTCTTCTCCAAATTTGTATCTCTAGAAGTCTAGTTTAATATTTAAAAATCCTTGCATCAATCCGAGGTGTATAGAAGAAGCATTGGGTGAAATACTGAAGCATGTTCAAACTGTCATAACTAGATGAGCAATAAAATATTCTAAGTTTTTAGAGTATGAATATAAATTATTTTGAAGTTTGTCAAACTACAAAGTTGTAGTAGACTACTCCAAGTTTCCAACAAAAAAAAGGGATCATCATTTGGAGTTGTATAACTCAAGATTTTGAATTTTTAAATATTGCTGTTATATAGCCATTGGAACTAGTCGTTATATAGCCTTTGGAATATAGCTGTTATATAATCGTTGGAACTTGTCTAGTACCATTTTTAGAGCACTAAAATGGTTGTTTGAGCAAGGAATGAAGACCTATATATATCTAAAGACTCAAGGTGAAGTTAAGAGAAGTTTTCATACATCTATAACATTTTTGTGTGCTCAAATTTATTCTAAACTATATTACATTCTTCTATCTTTTGTACTAGCTATTTGCAAGAGTGAGTTTAGTTTCATTCTTCACAAATCATTCTCTATTGAAAAGATTTGAGTGTAAGCCTAGTGAAAATACTTGTGAGGTTTAAGTGTGAGCCTAGTGAAAACACTAGTGAGGTTTGAGTGTGAGCCTAGTGAAAACACTTGAGGGGTTTGAGTGTGAGCCTTGGAAAAACACTTGTAAAGTTTGGTGTGAGCTTAAACACTAAGTTGGGAGTGAACTTAGTAAAACTCCATTGATAGTGAAATACCCAATTGTTGATTGGGGACTGGATGTAGGATTGGTTATAATCCGAACCACTATAAATCCTTGTGTTCTTTCTTTTTATAATCCGAACCACTATAAATCCTTGTGTTCTTTCTTTTTCTTTCTTTCTTATTCAATTAATTTTTTAATTGCCCACCAATTCAACCCCCCCTTCTTGGTTCATATTGGGCAACACTCATAAAGAACATTAACGGGAGTGAAAATCACTTATGTATGAAATTGAATTTCTTATTAACGGTGGTGAAGAGTAGGTAATGCCGGTTACTTTTCAAGAGGTCTTCATCAGACAGCCAGGTCTTTGTCTTCGTCAAACGTCCAAAAATCACCTTTAGGCTTCATCAATCTTCTTCATAGCTTGCACTAATTCAAACTTCTTGTCAATATGTGGTAAAAATAGTGAATGATCTGTAACTACCGTGAATGATGAGTAATGGCAGTGAATGATCAATCAAGGCTGTGAAGCTTGTATACCTAACAATCATTTAATTCAAATTTGGTAGTAACGAAGGTGAGAAAAATGGTAATGCCCATTACACCCTGTATACATCAAACATATATAGGATAATTCAAGTAATCTCATATATTTTCTTTAACATAAATTATTTCAATCAAATTGAGTTTAATTAAACTAAGTTTTGGTATCATCAAAATATAAATGAGGATAACAATCTTCCCTTTTTTTTATAATAACAAAAATAAGTCCAATTAAACAAACATTTGTTAGCCTAATTAAACAAAGTTTTAATCAATCAATATCATCTATATGTTGAAACTCAAATAGTATCTCCCCCTTGATCTATGCAAACAAATCAAAATTCCCCTTTTTAACAATATATCAACATAGCGTATAAAAAAAAAAATTCTCCCCCTGAAATACACATTCTCCCCCTATATCAAATATTATATCACAATTATCATGTAAATGCAAAATATCAAAGTATATCAACAAATTTTCCCCTTTTGCAAAGATAATATAACATTCTTTCCCTATTTTCCATAGCAACAAGAGCAACACAACACAAACTTAATCACCATTCTCCCCCCCTTTTTGACATCATCAAAAAGAAAGAAAAAGAAAATACAGTATATGCATATCCAAAATATTCATATAAATAAACAATAGAAAATATCCAAAAGTAGAAAAATAACATAAAGAAAATGTACCAAAATAAACAAACCACAATCATAAGAAATAAAGCACAAATCACAAGAGAAAATGACTATGGCTATGGTTGAGGTGGATCATGGGTAGGCTCAGGAAATGGGTCCGAATGAGTGGCTCCAAAGGTAAGATCACCACATAATGTGCGAACGGACTCTGCAAGAGAGCGATGCGACTCCTCTAGTGTATCCAATCTTTGTCCCACAGTACCAAGTTTCTCAGAAACAGTAATCTCAAGTGAAGCAATACTTCTCTTCACACTTGCTTCATGAAGCTTAAAAAGAGCAAAGATCTACTGAAGTAGAGACTCGGATGATGAATCCAAGGTAGCAAAAGTATGAGTAGGAGGCACGCGTCTTCTCTTACGCCTAGGAGGACTAGAACCCTCTACCATAGCTTATATCTCAACATCCTCATTTCCTTCCTCAGAATTGTCACCTTCTTCATCACTAGTGTCATTTTCTTGAACTAACTTCCATTCTCTGGTCTTTGGATCATTGATAGCAATCTTTATGTCACCGAAGGTAGGCATATCAAGATAATCTCTAGGAGTTATGTGAAGGATGTAGTCCTTGTCTGATTCATTGAGTACTTTAAAATGAGTCATAATTTTGGTAATATACATACCAAACAGTAGTTTACCCCGGGTCTTGTTACCCATTTCTTTGAATGTATCTGAAAACCACCTGGCATAATTAAATGGTTTGTTTTTCACCAAACACCATAATACAAACAATTCCTTTTTTACTTACAGCACTGTGAGACCTCGCCCAAATGCCCCTCCCCTCACTCGGGAAAAAAATAAAAATTTTGCCTTAAGGAAAAACGAGCGATTTTTAAGGGAGTTTAGGTACGAGTTTCGGTGCTCACGATTGGAAGCGGCTATCACCTCAGAAAATTGATTTTGATTTGAAAAGATTCGGGTGTTGCCACCCTAATTTATTTTAAATGGAAAAAATTAAGGAAAAATCCAAATTGACTCCAATTCATTAATTCTTGATTAATTTACCTAAGGATAAAGTCTTTGGTCCTCGAACCAGGTTGAGCTCGGGGATTAGATTTTTAGTTTTAAAATAATCTCAATTTGACTCTTTGGTTTAATTTGATTTGAAAATTGATTTCATGGATGAAAAGTAATTAATGACGATTATAAAATGCATGATCATGACATATTTATGGAATATATGAAAAAATAAAGAGCAAGTATTTAAACATCCATAAGTAAATAAGAGTATTTTCTCTAACCCTTATGGGTACTAGGAAAATCACAAAATCACTCATTTACTCCAAAATAATTAATTAATTGATACCATTAATTAAAATTTACAATGTACAATGGAAAAATAAAAGGGGGAGGGGATTGATTGGGATTTGGATTTGAAACTTGGATTTAGATTCCAAGCTTGCCTACGTACCCCATTGAATGGTGATCAAAACCCACATAGTTCATTTCATGGTGAGATGGAGGGGTTTTAAGAATCGGTCAGATTTGGTTGGATTGATTTGGTTTGGGGTTTGAATGAGGGAAATAGATTATACATTCTTTTTGGGTTTGTGTGATGGGATAGTGGTTTTGCCGGAGCAGAATTTCGTTTCGAAGAACGGGGTTGGTTTTGAAAAAAAAAAAAAAGGGAAATTAATTTGACGCTTTAGTTGCTTAATTACCTAATTTTAATTAATTAAAAGAATTAATTAATTAAAAAGATTAATTAAAAGGATTAATTAATCAAATTGAGTTTGAAGATTAATTAATTAAAAAGAATTTAATTAATTAATTTTAATTAATTAGGATGATTAATTAAAATGAGTGTGGGAAAAATAACTAGAGAGAGAGAGAAAGAAGAGAGTAAGTGGATAGCAATCAACAAGTGCTCAAGGGGTGAAGAAAATGAAGGAGGGGATGGTAGTATTTATAGGCAAAGTGAGGTGAGGGTAGTTTAGGAAGAGAAAGTGTGAAAAGACCAAAAGGATGGGGTTAAAAGGGCTAAAAAATGGGCTGAAAATGGGGTAAAAATGAAATTTCCAAGGCAGGAGGGGGACTAGCCACCGGAGGCGCCGCTGTGAACCCTCATTTTAGCACCTTCAAAATTATTTTTGAACTCACAGAACTGATAAGAATATTTTTCTATCCAAACCGGCACTTTTCTGATCCTAACCAGACTACCTGTACCAGACAGTATTTTCCCGAGATTGATCCGATTTTCCTCAAAGCAGACTGCCAAACTGTCCCAAACATATTTCTAAACCTACCAGAGCGGACCGAAATATTTTTCTATCCAACCTGATATTTTTTCCAACCCAGACCGGACCTCCTGTACCAGACAGCCTTTTCCCGAAAATAACCCAATTTTCTTCTAAACTGACTACCAAAATGTCCGATAATTAATTTCGGATCCACCACCACTGATCTGTAATTTTTCAGACTTCAGAATAGCTCAAAAACTAACCTGAAAATTGAATCGGAGCCCAAAACCCGAGGCGCAGCGGACGTATGCGAGACGCAAACACGTGTCCGCCACGCGTCTGCGTGCGTCCGCAAGACAGCCACGCGGCTGCCGCACGTACCCCTCGAGCGTCCGCGCCTGACGCGCGTCATTAGCAGACGTGTCAGCCCGTACTGACACGTCCACAGGACGTGCCAGCGGGTCCGCCGGCACGTCTAGCGCGTCCGCCAAACGCTCTGGCGGACGCCGTACCGGCTCCTTGCGGAAGCGCATGAGCTACACGCACGTCTGCCACTGCCCTCCCCGGCCAATCACCTTTTTACGCAATTCCATTTTTGCCCGATGCGGTGATTCTCATATATTTTTATAATTATTTTTATAATTATAATAATTGTAATTTTTGATTAATTTTAGATTTGTTTTCTTATTTTTCAAGTAATTCTAGAATATTTAGGTGTCCTATTTAGTAATTTTATTATTTCTTATTTAGGGTTTCTTGCCTTATAAATAGGCATATTATGTAATAGTTGGAAAGATCTATCATTATCAATAAAAATTCTGTATGTTTTATTCCTGGTGAACTCCAGAAATTATTTTCCTTGTGGACTCAAGGTTGTTTAAGGCGTAGACGTGTTCTAGCCTTGTTTATCATCGCTTTCTCGCTGCGTCAAATTCCAATCTTCACTTCAATCATACTAAAAAAAACAAAACTATTTAATCTTTCTACCATATAAAGAAAATCCCTCAATCAATTCATCCCTTTTTATCAATTTGTCTACACAAGTAAATAAAAGAAGTTTTATATTTACCTCTCCCTAATACTTAATATCTCATTAATACTAAATACTTTCATTTACAATCTTATAGGCTACTACCATTATTATTCTTAACATCGGATCATATATTTCCACTATTCATTGTACACAAATCTTCAATAGGATCTCTTATATTTCTTTAAATTCATTATAACCACTTTCAACTTCTAATTTAGGAAAATAAATCATAGTAAGTAACTCTCTTTGAATACCGGTCGAAAGGCACTGACAAATATTTCACCATACTATCTTGTTACACAGCAAGTATTATCCTCCACCGGTTCTTATAGGGTACATACATTTTTTTACATTATAAATCTTATACAACTTAGCATTTCACAATACATTTTTTTACAGCTTTAATTCTATTCGATACACATGTCTCATTACTTTTTAGACAAATATAATTCCATCCTTTATAATAATTTAACTTCGATTCTAATTAGTATTACCACTTCTAATTATTTTTAGTTATGATTTATTTATTCTGAGTTCAGGATCGTTCTTTAAATCGATTCGCTTCTTCATTTTATTCTTTTTTTTTTTAATATCAATTATGCTATATTTCAACCTCAGTACATACTCTTCTTAATGGCATCTATATAATATACACGTATAAAATTCAACACTCCACATCACAAGTCATAATACGTATCAATTTTACACATAGCACATGAAACACAAACAACTAAGTATTAAGCAAGTCATTAAGACAATAAAGATACTTTTATATATATCAAATAGCTTTTACATATAAATTTTCATTTTTCTTAATACAAAATCATTGCTTTGTCAGACCATTATTCAAGTCCATATTAGACCCTTTCACATTTTTCTCACCATATTGAAGACTCAATGCTATCGAACCTCTAATTATTTCGGTCCTGATTTTGACCAAAAGTCCTCATGATACTCTCATATGAATGATCATTCTAATTTTGTTACACCAGTAGCCCTTGATTAGAAGGCTGACTTTGGAACTGATTCCCTCTTTGATACAATTGAAATTGGTTTTGAGGTCTCAATTGAGCTTGCTGTTGGAATGGTGGTTGTGGATTGTTATTTTTCCATGAAAATTTTGGGTGATTTCTCCAACTAGGATTATAAGTGTTAGAGAAAGGTTCATTTCTCTCTCTCCGCTGAAATCCTACCAAAGCGTTTACTTGCTCTTCATCCACTATAGATTCAGTAGCATAAGTACACACATTAGCTCCATGCCTAAAAATACCACAGACTCCACATACTTCTCAAGTAGGTGTAGCTGCAGATTCTTTAATTGACAGAAGCTTAACTTGCTTAGCTAGCTCAGCAACCTGTGAGGCTAACTCATCATTAGAAGATACCTCATTGACTATAGCCTTTTTGCCTCTTACACTTTTTTTGTTGAGAGTTGGCTTCCAACATTTCAAAAATGTCAAAAGTCTCTTCAACTATTTTCCCCCAGATTGCTCCACCTGTTGCATTATCAACTGTAGATTGACACTGTTGTGTCAACCCATCATAAAAAAATGTGTTAAGCAGTTGCAATAGGTAATGATGATGTGTACATTGAATCAACAACAATTTGAATCTTTCCTATCCTTCATGGAATGGCTCTCCATCCAACTAACTAAAAGTGACAATTTTAGCACTCAACTCAGTAGTCTTCTAGTGAGAATAAAATTTTTCCATAAATTTGTTGCACGCTTCCTCCCATATTGATAATGAATCAAGAGGCAAGGTCATCAACCATGCCTTGGCTTTGTCCTTCAAGGTGTATGGAAAACACCTCATCTTAGCTGATCTTCAGTCAATCCTTGTAAAGGAATAGTCTGTAGAGTTAAATAGTAATCTCTGATAAAATTCAATGGATCATGATTCACCATGCCATAAAAAGATGGCAGCATGTTGAAGTGAGTAGTCTTCAACTCATAATTTTGGGCTGCTTCTCAAAGTCTAATGCACGAAGTTGTTGTGCCCATAACAGGCCTAGCAAATTCCTTCATTGTAGGCTGTCTTTGCTAATTATTTTCTCCCATGTTTCCTTCTTCATGGTTCTTATGAATTTCTCCCTCTGGATCATCTACTCCTTCAAATTTATTTTCTTCCTCCAGTTCTTCTTTTGAGAATTCCTTCTTTGAATTTTCTTGTTCAAAGCTCTCCTCAAATTGAGCTCTGGACCGCTTCAATCTGTGAATGTTGTCAATGAAGAGAAGCAATTCTTGACCTTGCGATCTCCTCCCCTACATAAATCAACAAAAATTCTTCCAAAAGAGAGTTAAAAGATTTGCACAAGAATAAAATGAAAATAAAACTGAAAATTTTGCTAAAATTAAACAAAAATTGAATTGCACTTTTGAAAACATAAAATTACAAATCAAACATACACCTTTCCCTCTCTGTCAAAGGCGCCAAAAACTTGTTCGCACCCAAACTACACTAGGGTCACTACTCACAAGTATACAAGGTGATCGTAGCTAATGATGAGTACACCCAAGGTCGTATCCCCAATGAGGCAAAAGGTTGGTGAATGATTGAATTGCAATAAGTCATGAAAAAGAAAACAACACCTAAACACCCTGTCACAATGATTGGTTTGGTTGATTGAGAAAAAGAATTTGAGATTGGGAAAAGAATTTTGAGTTTGCAAACAAGAATGCTAGAGAATGCTTTGTTGTAATCAAATGAGAAATGGCTTCTAAGGCATTTTATTTCACCTTATTTGATGTCCCTAATGTTTAGAATGAATATTTAGGGAAATGAAAATGAATGGCAGAAAATCATAGATGATTCCAATAGACGTGTCTCTCGAATTTGGTCAATTAGAAATCAAATCAATTCTAAACCTAATGATAGGCATGCATAGGATTTAATACATTTCTTATTCATAAACCCTAAGTTTATTGTCTATGTTCAAGTATTAAGCAATCATCCAATTTAACACTTAATACCTAGGTAATACTATATGGTGGCCAATCACAAGTATATAATCATCAAGCATAGAACAACAATATACAACCCTAAATCATTCATCTAAACATTCAAACACAATTAAATAGGATCCATTTAGCACCCTAGAATAAAAGAAATTACTATGAACCCTTAAAATTACACCTCCAGACAATCGATTTTCAGTAACAAACCCATAGAATCAAACCGAGCCCAAATTGGATCAGAAACGAGCTAAAACCGACCAAAACAGTGTAAAATTGGGTCAAATCGGACGGTCAAATCGAACCGAGTTAGAAACCGCCCGGGCGGCACCAGAAGCGTGCTGCCTGCATGGCATGCCACCGTTGGTGCCGCCTAGATCCCCTCAGCCTCCTCTATAAATAGTAGCCTTCCCTTCCTTCAAAATGGGACAAAAAATTGGGGGAAATACGAAAATAGCACTTCTTTATTACCGAAATTCTATCGAAGTTCACCCTTTACATATCCGAATCCATCACCCACCAAAATTATTTTAATTTAAAATCATTATTATTTATTTTGAGTTCCTAAATCCGAAGTAGAGCTCAGATCTGGAGCCAAACTCGCCCTATCCTTCGAAAAAGCCAAGAAAAACAAAAGTATAATTCTTTTCTCTTGCATTTTTAAATTCTAAATTCAGATCTAGAATTTATCCTGTTGTTACACCTTCATTTGGATCTAAAATTGAAAAGATCTAAAATTTATTAATTTAAAATTTGAATAAAATTAATAAACCAAATAAACCTCTTTTGAGTAAAACCCCTCCTTCGCAAGAAGAAAAAATTGCGTGGCGTTTGATTCCCATTCAAAGGAATACGCAGGCATGCCAATCTTTAAGGCATCAACTCCAAAATATTTTAAATAATATTTTTCCCTTTCTATTATTTTACTGCTTTATATATGCTCTTTATCCTTTATTAATTGAGGAATATATGTTTTCCCTAGTAACCATAAGGGCTAGAGGGAAAATCTTCTTATCTTATTTTGCTTTATATTTATTTCTTTGATATACTGTCATCCATATAACTTTTACATCATCTTGTAACTGTTTCATTCATCATCTTTATTCTTGTACATGCATACATAATGTTTATTTTGTACTCATGGATTAGTGCTTTTCCATTGGAATAAAATAAATAATTTGGAGTCATTTCATTTGGGTTTTTCTTTAATTTTTCCAATTAAAATAAATAAAATTAAAGTGGCGACTCCCTGTCACATAAAGTAAAAATACAAATTCTAATTTTTCAGAACTCACAGCGGGTTCCAGATTGCATGGAGTTTCTCCCGAAGAGCATTCGATGCCCTTAGCGGATCGAACTGGTGCTCGGGCAAGGCCTCATAGTTGGCGACTCCACTGGGGACAATTAAATCTTTTTCAAAATAAAAAATAAAAGCGGATTATTTTTGGTAAAAACAAAGTTTTGGCTTTAGTTCAAAATAACTTTCCATGCATCACTATATGTGGACTCCTTGTCCAAAACCCTAGTTTCCTAGGAAAATAATGGATAGAAAGTAATATCGAGTGGGTAACCCTCCTTGGGTCTATTCGCCGATAGTGAAATTATCCGGCCCGCAACATATCATTTAAATCCTTTTTAAAGGTGTAACGAGTATGCACGTACCGCTGGACCCACGCGAGGCTCCTTGTCTCAAATGTGGTTAGGTATATTGCATCTCTAGTGTGACATGTACCCTATCTAAAACCACCCTTACCTTTTCATGTAATGAACCTAGAACCTAACCTTAGGTTGTATGTTCCATGAAGCAAAATCCTTGCACATCTGCATCATTCATAAAATACTTTTCCCATGCATGCATCCATATTGTATAACATACATTCCTTTTAAGTGGAACCTTGAATCGAAAAAGGGTCAAACACTTTCACTTCGACCCAATCACTTTTGCCCCACAAATCCTCAAAACCCAATACCTTTGGCACAACATGCAATCCTAAGCCCAAGACCTTGGCAAATCCCCAAAGCCCAATATCCTTGGCCCATATACTCAAAGCCCAATAGCAACTGGCCTATAATACCATAAGGGATCCTTTTCCCCTAGAGTCTGTATACCCCTACTCACATCACCTCTTCACCAATCACTTACTGGTTTTCTTTTGGTTTTTACTTAAAGGTACCAATGGCTGATCCAACTGACATGACTGCCCTGACTACATTCATGACCAATCTCCTTCAAAAGCAAGAGGAGAATTTTCAAGCAATTCTGAATGCTCAACAAGCCCAATTTGAAAAACAGAGGCATTCCATTATCGAAGAAGTACGGGCCATGGTTAATCAAGCTAGCCTCAACCCAACTAACCCAAACACAACTTTGGACCATACCACCCCAAATCTGAATCGAGCTAACCCTAATGCAATCCAAATCCCTGCCTACACTACATCTGTGCCAAGCACCCAGTTGCTTATGGAAAAATTTAAAGTAATGAAGAAAGCCATCAAATCCTTAAAGCATAACAATGACCTGATTGATGTGGACAACTTAGCCCTGTTCATGATGCTAAGCTCCCACCCAAATTCAAAATGCCTAAACTTGAGAAATTTGATTGAACTACTTGCCCCAAGACCCATCTGATGATATATATGGGGGCAATGCAGCCTTTGGGACTTAACAGTGAGCTCCTTGCACAACTGTTCCAACAATCATTTACCGGTACTGCCTTGAGATGATTTCTTTCACTAGACAAGAGCCAGAAAAGGACATGAGATGATATTTTTCAAGCCTTTATCAAGCAATATCATTACAACAGTGAAGTGGATGTCACCAGGCGTGATTTGGAAACCACCAGACAACTTCCAAATGAGTCCTTCTCCACGTTACTTACAAGGTGGAGGACTAAAGCTGCTCAAATGGTAAACAGACCAACCGAACAAGAACAAGTGGACATTCTTGTCAAGAACCTACTCCTAGCCTACCAAACACATCTGCTAACCCAATGCCCACCTTCAAAGCTTTTGTGGCAACTGCATCAAGGGTTGAGGATTACATCCCAAACAGATCAATTCAACCTGAATTCTCCACCACTGATCTGAATAGTGATGAAGAATTTGAACCCCATGACCTTTGAGGCTAAAACCGACATGCCTCAATCTCATCTTCCTTTTCAACCTAAAGCCATGATTCCATGCCTCTTCTCCAAAGTGGAAAATAGACCCCACCTCACCTC
>CATKHJ010122030.1:0-12772 GCA_949750685.1 Vernicia montana | reverse complement strand
GCTTCTCAAAAATAAGAGGAACAAGAGGTTACATGGCTCCTGAGTGGGTATTTAATTTGCCCATTACTTCCAAAGTGGATGTCTATAGCTATGGAATGGTGGTGTTAGAGATGGTCACTGGAAAGAGCCCATCAATGGGTGAGGAATTAGAGAACAAGAGATTGGTTAAATGGGTTAAGGAGAAGAAAAGTAAAGCTTTTGCAAGTAGTAAATGTTGGGTTAAAGAGATAATAGAGCCAAGCATGGAAATGGAGTGTGATGCAGAGGATATGGAAACTCTCATTGGAGTGGCATTGAAGTGTGTTGAGAAAAACAGAGATGCTAGACCTACCATGAGCCAGGTGGTTAAGATGTTTCTACAGCATTAAAATGATAATTCGATATAAATTAAGGGTAAAAAATCAATGTAATATTTCTCTAATTATACTTGGTGATTTGCATGAATTAATGTAGTCTTGTATAATTATATAAAGTTAATCTAAAATACTCTCTTTTATCTTTACTAAATCTGCATTCTCATGCATGTAAAAGAGAAAAAACTCTTTTTACTTAAAAATTAAATTAAATTCTCAATCAATAAAATGGAGAATTAATTTTACTTACACTCTAAATTAAGACTTGGAATTAATATCTTTTTTAATGTGCATTATGGATTCTTATAGAAAGCAGAGAAGCATAAATGAATCTTTGCCTTTTATATTAGGAGATAGACATTTGATAAGTAAATTATTAATTTAATATAAAATGCCATATTAACACTTCTCATTTAGTTTTTAATATATTTATTTGCTTTTTTAATTATTAAATTTCACTAAAATATCATTATTCTATTTAAATTAATAATTTTTATAAGAAATGAAAACTTAATTTTCATTTCCTTATATATTTATTTATTATTATTACTTTTAATATATAGAAATATTGTTGTCTATATATTTTACTTTTTAAAAAAATATGATATTAAAATTATATTTAATAAATATATAATTTTTTTACATAAAATATCATAACAAAAATTTTTATTTTTACATGTTATAAAATAAATTTTTTTAAAAAGGAGGCGATATTGATATTTCTCTTTTAAATTTTGGCATTTCCACCTTCTTTTTTATCATTGAACTTTATTATAATATCCTTATTTCATTGTTTAGATAATTACTTTCATAAGGAAATAATGTTTAATTAAATTTTATTTATTTATTTATTATTTTTAATTCACACACATATATATATATATATTTGAAAATAAAAATATATTTAATAACTATATAATTTATATACAAGAAAATATTCTTTTATATATAAAAAGGAAGATTTAAGTAAAATTTTTATTTTTTAATTCTCATAATAAAGGAAGACTTATATACTAAAAAAAAATAAGAAAGTGAAACTATTAAGTTCTATTTTTTTATTTGTATTTTTATTGCATAAAAATGATATTTATACATATTTTTTAAAAAAATATATTTATTAAATATAGAGTTTTGTATAAAAATAAAAATAAAAATAAAAATTTCATTTTTACATACTATAAAATAAAAGGTAAAATACAATTTAATCCCTGAGATTTAGCAAAATTAATGACTTCATTCCTACATTTTGAAAAAGTTACTCTTTAATTTTTCAGATTTTATTCCGTTATAACAAATAATCATTCTGTAAATTTTTTTTTTTCATTTTTCTATCAAAATATTAAAAAGAAAATAAAAAATAATAATAATTTTATAATACCTAAAATACCCTTTCATTTCTCCTCACTCACCTCACTCATACCTATTATTATTCTCTCTATTCCTCGACTCTCCTCACTCAGACCACTCATCTTCCTTTCAATCCCCACATAAACACAGCCATGGAAAAAGCAGAGAGCAATTTCAAAAATCTAACATTTGTTCTTCTTTTCTCATTTTCAAAAGTCTCCAGATCCAAACCTTTAATGTCCAAAATAATTGAAAATTCATAGATTAAATCAAAATCAAACAAAGGAAACAAAATCTCAAAGATTTATAAAGCAGTAATAAAACCACAAACACCAAAACAAATCTACCAGATCCGCCATGATTCTATATTAACCAAGAAAATTTGTATAAAAATCAATAAAAAATAATCAACATTCAGATTAATGTTCCTCAATCAACCTGTTGATTTCCTAGCCTCTCCTCATCTTTGTGGTGATCGGCTTAATAACCTCTGTAGAATTAGGTATGAATCTTCTAAGTGATCTTACCAGAGAATGATTGTACTCCTTTCTCGGTTTCTGACTCCTCTCTTGGTTCTTAGTATAGGGATATGTTGAATTGCTCTCACCCGCTCTGGTTAGTCTTGACACCCCCTTTAAGTTTAGACACAATATGACCAAGCCATTTTTTCTGTTACCCTAGGATGGAAATCAATGCCATATTCCTAGCATCTATTACAGGCATGCAGTGAGCAACATAGTCAAATCTATGCTTCGAAAAGAAAAACCAAAAACAACATTCATTAATAGCGTTAACAACATTATTATACATTTTTTGCTTCATTAATGGCGTAATAACCATAGAAGGTGATGGTTATTAATGGCGCTGATTTCTTTTTTTTTTTTTTTTTTTTAATTTTTTATTTTTGGGGTTGATTTAAGGTTTGTTTGTATCTAATAAATGTTTATGTTGATGGATTTTCAGAAAAATCTATCATGTTTCTAATGGTGGAAAATATTTTCAAACAAAATCTATCATGGATTAATAGGAAATATTGAAAACTGAGTTTTAACTTTTCCTCAATTTTAATTTTGTATAGATGATTAAAATAAAAAATTTAATTGCAAATGAGGAATATTTTAGACTTTACATAAATTTTTAACAGAAAAATAAACAAAAAGGCCATTTCGTTGACGGAACAAAACCTGAAGAACTAAATAGTAACTTTTCAAAATACAGGGACGAAGTCATTAATTTCGCCAAATCTCAGGAACTAAATCGTATTTTATCCTAAAATAAATTTCTTTTACCTTTTAATTTTTAAATTTTAATTTGATCGTTTTATTTTTGAACAAATATTTTTTAAAAATTTTTAATAAGAAATATAATTTACCAAATTAAATTGTAATCCTACTAACATTTTATTATAAGAATTTTTTTTTTAAATTGTGCTCATTGAAAATATTTTTTAATTATATATTTTACTAAAATATCTTAATAAATCATATATTTTTTTTTTAAAATTGAATAAATTATAGGATTAAAATAACAAGTAAATAATCAAATAATCATATGCATATTGTTACAAAAAAATAATATTTTTTGAAATTATTATATTATTTTCAAAGTATATTGAGAAGTATTAAAATTTTCATTTTTTTTATTTGGTTAATTAACTTTCTTGATAATAAAAAAAAGTTTACTTTCAAAATAAAAATTAAACAGAATATAAAAATTAAAAGAAAATTTATTTTATAACATGTAAAAATGAAAACTTTTATTATGATATTTTCTTATTTAAAAAAATTATATATTTATTAAATATAATTTTTAATATCATATTTTTTAAAAATTAAAAAACATAGACAATAATATTTCTATGTATTATTAATAATAATAATAAATAAATATATACGGAAATGAAAATTAAATTTTCATTTCTTATAAGAATTATTAACTTAAATAGAAAAAGGGTATTTTAGTAAAGTTTAATAATTGAAAAAGCTAATAGAAGTGCCAGAAACTAAAAGGAAAGTGTCAATATCGCCTCCCTTTAATATTAATGTTCGTGTGTCAATATCGCCTCCCTTTAATATTAATGTTCGTGTTCTTTTTGGTATAGTGTTTAAATATTTAAGAATTTAAATATGTAGCACAAATCTCTACAAGATTAATTAAAATCTTAAACTCATGCTTTTTAATAAATTTTATTTGTTTTTTTATTTGTGTAATTTAATTCTAATTAGGATTTCAACTAATAATCTTAGAATTTGAAGATGAGATTATTCCATTTCAATATTATTACATAACTCATTAGTAAATCTCATTAATTCGCAATATTAATTAATGTATCAACTATATTAATTATTTTACATGTATCCCTAAGCTTTTATCAAAGGCAGATAATCCAGCAAAAAAATAAAATAAAAAAAATCAAAGGCAGATAAAACCTCACATATCAAAATATAGTTTAGTGGTGATAAGTGCATATATAACATGTACGATCAATTATTCAAATCTTCCTCTCCAATTCTAAATTAATATATATATAACCTCTAATGGATTGTCTTTCCTCTAATGGATTGTCTTTCTCTTTTATGACGGCTCCATGATAAGAGATTAATTTGTATTAAAATGATGATTACTCCTGTAACTATGTTAGATATAAATAAACATGTTTGTGAATTCGGCATGGGCTACAAATAGTAAAAGAAATTTCAAATCCGATGAATCAGATTTTTGAGAATTTTAATATTTTTTAAATTCTGAGTTCACTCTTAAAAATCCTAATCAAATAATATTACATGAATGGAAGGATTCGGTGAGATGCCTAGTGAGGCAAGGAGATCCGTAGACCTTAGAATGTTAGACCTGGTTATTTGGATAATTGAAATTCTTGTTTATTAAAGTTCAAAAAAGCAATACTTGTTTATTATAAAGAAATTCTTACGTAAATTCAATCTATCACTTTATTTATAGACTAAACCAATAAGAATAAGACACGTTAATTAATATATCATATTAATAATTTTACATTACATTATTAATTGATATGTTTTATTCTTATTTATTTAATCTATAAATAAACTAATAGACTTAATCTACCTAAGAATTTCTCTTTATCATATTCAAATTGCACATTTTGACTTTTTATCTCTCACTATGCTCTACATACTCTTCTGCTTCCCCTCTTACATCAAGTCACCTCTTATAAGTGTGAATCTAACATCAAGTCACTTAGAAGTGTGAAAAAAGAAGCTATCTAAAGGAGACGTACTAGCTTATACATATGACCAATTGACAGGAAAAGAATCAATTCAATTCAATTAATTATATAATTTATATATTTGAAATAAATTTTAAAGTGATTTGAATTCTATTGTTTGAAATAATTAAGAAGTAAAAAAAATAGTAATTATTTTCTCATTTTACTTTTATATAGAAATAGTTATATTTAATTTAAATGAGAATATTTTGAATTTTTAATAGTGGACTTTATTAAATTCAATTTGGGTAAATTATTATAACACTCTTGAGATTTATTTTAATTAACATTTTAGTTTCTACTACTTAAAAATTAACACTTTTAGTCCCTAAGTAAATTTAAATGAAAAGTGTAAAATTTTGATAGATTAAATTATTCTATAATATAGTAATTTATTTAAATTAAATGAAAGTGTAAGATTTTGAGAAACTAAAATATTTCAATATAAAGTATTTTTAAAGGATTAAAATATATTATATTTTCAAATCTTGAGGATGAATGTGTTATATGAATTAAAATGTCAAGGACTAAAATTTAGTAGAAAGTTTTTTAGTTTTATATATAAGTATTAAAGTGTTGATTATTAATAAATGTTAAGGACTAAAAGTGTTAATTTTTAAACAGTAGGGATTAAAGTGCTAATTAAGATAAATTTCAGGGGTGTTTATAATCATTTACTCTTGAATTTTACAAAATTCTTCTATTTTAGCATGATTTCATTTCTTTCAAAATGATTTTTTTTTTAAATTAAAAAAAATTAAATTCTATTACCTATATATTTCCAAAATGAAAATTTATAAAATAAAAATCAATTCATTTGAATTCTTGCAAAATTTGAATTTTCAAACCGACTAAAGAACCATATTGTGTGACATCACTTATGTACTTACTTGAAAATGAAGAAATGTAGCTGCACTAAAATCATGACCATAGTCTTTGGCGTGACCTCAGAATTCTAGTAGAATTGTGGTACTAGTACTAGCTAGCCTGCTCAAATTTCACTCCACGTGCCCTATAACTATTGCTCATGGTCAAACAATTTGTGCCCTTCTCATCGGATATAGATCTTTAAAGTTGGAATGAGCTGGATTCCTTGTATGAACCTTGGGTGAACTATATCAAGCCTGCAAGAAATACAAAGAATGTGAGAAGGCCAAGCCTTGTGCTTGGCAAAGGCTCTCCGACGCTCAAGTTAATAATAAATCTTTGCTTGGTTTTAAGGAAAAATTGAACTTCCTGATAATCAGTATATTTTGAGTGTAAGAAGGAGATGAGAGTATGAAGAAGCAGCTACCTCAAATTGAAAGTGTCTCTTGCCCTTTATACCAAGACTGTTGTGTGGCTTGTTGAGGAAGGAAAACATGTATCCCCAAACTAATGATGGATTGTCTGATCTTTGGGGATTGGTTAAAGACTCTGGACTGTCAAGGGAGATTAGTACTTGAGTGCATGATCTCTGGTGTAGAGTTGGGTAGGTGCTGCTTTATCTTGTCAGGCGTTATTTCTTAGGACGACCTTCATTAAATACTTGAATGACATCCGCTACAGTAATTGTCCATGTAACTTCTTGCTCGTTAACAAGGAGGGCTAAGGTCAAGAGATCACCTCGCTGGACGAAGAGGTACCTTGCTAGGTTGTTAATTCCTTTGGGGAGGCCTTTCTTCTTAGACTTGAGTTTTGAGACTTATATGAGAACCTCTTGGTGGATTGGGTTTCAGCCTGGCTAGGCCCAGTTAAGAAATGGTCAATTTTATTCCTTATCACCTTCCATTATCACATATCGTATTCTTGTTCAAACAATTGACTAGCTAGCTTGTGTAAAGAAGTGTCTTTAAATGCTTTACACGATTACCCCACTTCTGTTTGCAAATTGCAATGACTGCCTCTACCTTAGAGATGGCTTTCAAAGCGTCAAAATTGGACAATTTATATTCACATTTACATTCTTATTTATTAGGTTGAGTTTTAAGGGTTTTCTTTTAGTTGTGATAAGCTAATATTGTTGTTTATAAATTATACACAGTGCTCCAATTGACTCATTATGTACAAATAGTCATTTTTATTATGTATATTTTATAATTTATATGATATGCATTTGGATATGTAGACATATTGGGAGCTCACATCTTTCAAATATTCAAAGTAATAACAATACAGTCTAATGTAGAGGAGATCAACATTGAGTTTCAAAACCGTTTGGATTAGTAGAAGTCCAAACGGGTCATTATGTACAAATTGTCATTTTTATTATGTATATTTTAGGGTTAATCATAGAAAAATTTACAAACTTTCACCAAATTTTTAATTACAACATAAACTTTTACTTTTGGCAATTCAAATCACAAACTTTTAATTTTTAACAAATTTTTTGTAATACCCCGGACTTTCATTATCAGTGAAGGGCTTCAAAGTATAGATGTGGTAGAGAGATAGCAAGGAAATGAGCTATTATCTATGAAGGTGAAAAAGGTTATGGTAGTGAGCTTAGTAATGAGGTTATATATGTAATCTAGTGCTTATATGTGTAATGTAAGAATTAAGATAAACTAAGTGTAATTCAAAGAGTTTAATGAATAAAATTTAATTATGTTTCTTTTTGTGTATATGAGGTTTATTGTTTATATGAGTAAAGTTTAAGATTTTGATTCATGAATTTTATGGCTAGTGAAATGAGTACATGGAGATACATGATTAAGTTCATATTGATGTTCATGAATTTTATTTGAGCTTAATGTATGTGTTTATTGTTAGAGATGAGATGAGTTAAGTTTAAATATATGAGATCAAAGTAAATGTTCAATGAATGAAATTGTAACTATTGTATATATATGTGATGTGAATTCAAGAGTTAAGTTCAGAATTTCTGAGATTCTATTTTTCGGTCAGAAACTTGTACCAATAATTTCATACTTAAAGGAAGAATTTGATGTAGCGTAAGTAAAAAGGCAAAACCAATTTAGCATTAAAGTTTTCTGAATATTATTTGATGCCCTAAAACAGACAAAATATGAATTTAAATAGGGGTCCCGAAACCCTAAACATGAGAACAAAAAAGAAAACTGCCAAAAATGACAGTTTCATAATAATACACCATAATCAAATAAAGGTTAAAATAAGGAAAACACCACAGACGACGCCTCAATCTGAACTTCATACCAAAAGTTACATTCAAATTAAAAAGTTACCATAAATAGAAAAATGATAAATTTAGGGGCCCGAACGAAGGAATTTGGCTGAAAAACGACGTCAAATATCGCCAAAGGCAATGAGTCGGATCCATTGGACCATTTCCCTTTGGATCAAGTATTTGCAGGGCCCAATATCCCAGCTGCCCCGAGCCACTATTTCTTCTACTTGGCCCGCTACCTGTCCAATCGGCTCATAAACCCTTATGCAAAGGCCTCCATGTCAGAATTAGAGAAAGTTTAAAACATTAAAGTTGTAAAGTTATGTCTCATCTAGATACCCATAAATCAGTTTGTAAGATTTGATGTATGTGAAGAAATATTCTTTAATGAGTATGACTGGCTCAAATAGCTACACCTGCAAGAAATCTGAAATTGTATGATTATTTAGATGATCTTAGAGACATAATTAGATGAAGTTTAAAACAAGAAAAATATTCATTTATATGTTAAATAATTGACTATAAATTATTTTTGCAATTGAACATGTATGTTTGGAAATATAGTAAAAATTGTGGAGATTGTTCATATTATAGTTGCACAGAAACAGGGAAGACTTTAAGAATTTATTTTAAATTGTGTAATTCATATTTTGATCTAAATTTCTGATATGTTGTATATTCATATGTATAGTTTAAGTATAAAAAAATCAAGTCATTTGGATAAGTTTAGCCAAAGTTGTGGCAGAAAGATTGAAGGAGGGTCTAATCGAGAAATAATGGGACAAACCCATATTTAAGTGCACGACCATGCAAGTGAAGCCATGCACGGCTGTGCAATTTAAAATGCTTCTGTACTAGTTGTTTCAGTCGGCCAAATGAAGGGTACATTGGATAAACTTACATTTAATGCCCCTCCACCTACCCTTAAGACATTTTTATGTATATATATGAACTCCTTAAGCCCAAAACGCATCTCCATTCACGTTTTTCATTCTTCAAAGCTTTCAAAAACATATTTTCTCTTTAGCTTTCCATTTCATTAAGTTAAGATTAGGAATTCAAGAAAAGATTCAAAGATTCAAGGATTTAAGAGAGGAGGCTTCTTTCTTCTTGCTTTTACAAAGCTATGGTTAAAGAAGAAAGTAAAATCTTTAAGGTAAGTGAATGATTCTTTGATTCTTTTATAAGTTTAAGTTAATTGAAGTTTATTAGGAGATAGATTAAAGGATTAAGAGTGATTATAGTAAATGATTTAAGAAATAAGGATTTTTATGGATTTAATTAGAATTCATAGAAAACCTAAATGTTTAGCTTGAATTTTATGGATGTTGAATATGATTGTTAATATAATTTGAGAATCAAGAATCTAAGATTTAATTTAAGAAATTAAGTTAAATAGATAAGGTTCATAATGAGAATTGATAGATAAAGTTATAAGACTTAAATTATATGTAATATAATTATTAATTGAGGTGAAAATCTATGTGTAGGAAGTGGTGAATTTCATACAAGGATGAAGTGTTATTGGGAATAAGTGGAAAGATATTTCTAAAAGAGGTAAATTATGGAATGTTTCTCAATTTGCTTCTTCAATGAACCATTGTTCTATTTGATCCAATTTGCATTACAAATTTTAATATTGCTATTTGCCTATTGAAACCATGATAATTGTTATTGCTATTGATTCATTGAAACTTTGCTATTGTCAAATGCCCATTTGTTCTACAAGGCCACTTGAGCCAAGATTATGTTATATGAATGAAGCCATTTGGGCTATATAACTTCAATTGTATATGATTTTATCGAACCAATGACCAAGCCTATAATTATACATAACAGAACTCCTAACTAATGGGGGATACAAAGCTACTAGACCAAGTGCACTGGTGACTCGACTGACCGGGTCTATAAACTAAGTCAGAATGTCATTGCCAAATAGTGCAAGACCAAGGGTAAGAAACCACCCTTTTTGTTCATAACAATGTGGTATTCTATTCAAGGGTGAAATCCCTTTCTGATATCAAAGGCTCATGAGTTCAAACACTAATTCTACTCAAGAGCACTCTTTTGTTATGAGGAATTGACGGATTACTGTGGGGACGCTCACGAGAGAATTGACGATAGTGATTGCAAGGTTCTATTATAGCATTTATAATCTTTGGTGCCTTCCTTTTCTTTGGCACATATACATATGTTCATTGTTACCAATGATATTGATATGTCATTATTATTTAACCATAAATTCTTATTCTTTTATGTATATGCCATTATTAATAAACCTATTGATCTTTCATGATAATTTTTCACCCTTATGCATTCCTTAATTTACTGAGTTGACGGCTCACCACATCGTCTGTAGATTTCAGGTTATTGATTGAAGTGTATAGAAGTTAGAGGTGGGATTGCATAGCAGAAGCTTTCTGAATATTTGTCTCCATCAAGAAGTTAAAAATGTATAAGTTTATCTTTAATTATTGTATACATGTTATTGTTTGAATTGAAGTGTTTCTATTCATAGATGCTCTGTAGTAATTGAAAGTAATAGATGTATAAGTATTATTCTTAATATATATAAGACATTATTGGATTTTTCCTTGTATATCAAGGGTGATGGTTATATATGAGAATTAATCCTTAGTAATTGAAAGGAAATGTAATGATATGAATGAACATTGTATAATGATGATTGATGACCTATAAGACGAGATAACAATGTAATAATAAGAAATATGTACAAATTAATTGATAAATATTATTAATGAGTGTTATGATAAGTTTTATAAATGTGATTTAAGAATTAGATAAGATATGAGTTGTGTTCAGATTCTGATCTTGGGCATTGATTAGCATATGATATTTATGATTGATTATTGGTTAGTGTACGATACCATATTGGAATTGATAGCAGGTATGAGTTCTACGGGTTTTCGGTAGCTTTAGGCTTACCCATGCCTTAGGACTGTCGCGGCTTGGAAGTTGGGTCGTGACATTTTCCATCAGCCATGATTATTGGCTAAAGCTCTAGCTGCCGGAGCTGACATAGCAAATATTTATTAATATTTTTTCCACATCTGAATGTGAAATTGAAAAAAAAAAAACAAAATAAAGAACCCTTCCTTACTAAACCTAAATGTCATTGTTTAGGTTTAGGTTTTTAAACATAAATAACTGTATACGCGAGCTATTGTTGAGACAACTATGGCTTTAAAGAAACCAGATTTTTTGGTTTAGATCACAAACCCAAAAGAAGCCCAAATCAAGTAAAATGTTCACTTAAATCAAATTATAACTAAGTGTGAACCCTTAATTTTGCACCTCAGTGTATGGTTGAACCTGACTAACCATTGGCGGAAGTGTGGCGGTCAAACAGAAGAAGAATAGCGGAAAACGGGCTCGAAACCTGAAAGAGTGCTTGCGGGTCCCACAGGATGTACCTGCGGTACCGCAGAGCAAGCCTGCGGCAGGCAAATGTTGCCGCAGGGGCCCTCTGCGGTACCGCAAGGCCCTGTGCGGCAATGAACCTAGAATTCGAATCCCACATCTGAAAAACGGAAAAACTGTCCCCCATCCCTTCTACTATATATTCAAACCCCCCAAGTCAGTTTGAAAGACACCTTGACTTGCTTAATCAACCAGTGATCTCAAAGCAAGTCTCAAAAGCTCTTTTAGCTTGTTCCAAAAGGAAGGAACGAGCCCTCTAGTTCTAAAGTTTGTTCTTTTATTTTTTATTCGCTTTGCTCTTTGCTCCTTGCTTTGCAAAGTGTGTGTAAGTCTTTCGTTTGAGGTCCGAGTTCCGCTTCCAGCTGAGAGAAGGTGGAATTAAGATCCAAGAAGCAGCTCCGTCCGTTCGTCTTTAAGCTTCGTAGGCGTCAGGTAAGTCTCAATCTCTTACTTCTTTCCATTTTTTTCTTTATTTGTTTTTATTTATTTATTTTGCTTTGGGCTCCTAACTTAATTCTTGCTCATCTACTCCATCTCTTTCTAATTGATTTACTTAGGATAGTTAATTAAAATATGATCTAATTAACTCAACTTGGTAAATTAATTAACCAATTAATCAACCCTCTCTAATTCAATCAATCGAAACATGATAAAAGGTTAAGAATAAACTAACCCCTTCGCAAGAAGGAAGAATTGCGTGGGTTCTGATTCCTATTCAAAGGGATACGTAGGCATGCTTGGTCCAAGCATCGAATCCAATTAAAATCAACCAACTTCTCCCCTCATCACATTCTTCACTTTAATTTAATTTCTTTTAGTTTATTATATCAATTTTATTTGTAATTTAGTTTGGGGAATGTGTGGCTTTCCTAAAATCCTATAAGGGCTAGAGGAAGTATCCCCTGATTTGGTTTCATTGTAATTTATTATTTGTTTATTACATTTGTTTTGATTTATTTTGTATTTTATATTTGGAATGAATGAATAATCATGCATATCTTAATTGTTCATGCATTATACTTGTTCATGAAATTAATTTTAAGCTGTTTAGTATTAAAATTGCCAAACTAATCTTTATTTCTAAAATAAACTAAAAACCTAGTTCCCGAATTCTCTTTGGTAAATCGAGGGCTAGTGCATTTTTCCTTGGGATAAATAATTGGAGTCATTAATGGGTTTTTACCTTATATTTTCCCAAAATAAAAATAAAGTAAGGTGGCGACTCTAAATCAATTTTCAAAATCAATCAATCTGAGCTCG
>CATKHJ010121955.1:0-12386 GCA_949750685.1 Vernicia montana | reverse complement strand
TCAAAATATAAAAATACATTCGTTAATTAAGATAAATCTCAATGACTAAATAATAGTTTACCCTTATTATAATATTATATTTTAATTTTATGTTTTTTATATTTTTAATATTAATATAAAGAAAACATATCAACCAAGTTTACTGTATATAGATAAAAGATATTATATATTATTAAATTGTATAATTTTTTAATTAAAATTTATAAAAATACGATAAATATTGAAAGAATAATAAAACGCATAATAACTAATTCAAAGCAAGTCCAAAAAACAATCCCAACAAGTCACTATTTACAAAACAATCCTTTTTTTTAAGAATTTTCATTTTACAAATCATTATTTATCAAACAGGCTCCAAAGGAGTGAAGGGAGAAATAAAAAAAATGAAAGGAAAACAGTTTAAAAAAAAATACAATCAATTCTACTTAGCTCTCCTCACTTAGCTAATGCCATGAATATTTACAGCGGTTCCTCCTGCTGTGACTGTCCATCCCAACTACGACACCTCCAGGGAGAAAAACCAGTAAACTGAACCTATCCTATATATATATATATATATATATATATATATATATTTTTTATCACTTCCACAAACCTACAAGTCTTATTCTTCTTCATCCTCTTATGGTGTCTCAATCTCAAAACTGGCATG
Organism: Vernicia montana; assembly: GCA_949750685.1. Lineage (NCBI taxonomy): Eukaryota > Viridiplantae > Streptophyta > Magnoliopsida > Malpighiales > Euphorbiaceae > Vernicia > Vernicia montana. Next base: position 11,734 of record CATKHJ010121955.1, on the reverse strand, counting down.
AGGTACCAAGCCTCTGTCTCTGCCTCTGACCAAGGGTAACAGATTTCCGTTTGGCAAATGCCGGACACAGCAGCTCCTGAAATTTGTCCAAAAACCGAGTCCATTCCTCCTCACTCATGTCAGCAAGCTTGACAAAATTGGGACTAGCAGGAAGCTGCTCATTAGCACTTCTATGCCCAGAAGATGTATTAGAAAAATAGCCATTTTCTGGTTTTGCTACTGAGAATTTCTGGCATTTCTGTTTCTTGTCCCCTAATGTGGTATTCTTAAGCGACATAGAAAGCTTTGACATGGTTGGAAACCTTTCAGGCAAGGGTAGAACACCAAATCCCTTTTTACCTTCATCATCAATGCTTTCCTCTTCCACTTCCTCCCCTTCCTCTTCCTCTTCCTCCTCTATGCTTTCCTCCAGTTTTGAAAGAGGGCAACTGCCATTCCCAGCCCCAGTTCCAAAATGGAAAGGTGTTCTAGTCATGTAGTCTTCTGTAGTCACCTTTGGGGTAAAGTCAAATTCTGTTTCATCGCAGTCTATATCAAATTGGAAATCCTCATCTCCCAAATCAGTATGGGGAGATGACACCTCCTCTGCAATCAACCTCCTTGCCTCGATACATACAACCTCAAGCTCACTGGGTTCCTCCTCACCAGCACGAAATTCCCTGCTCATCATCTCACCAATTTCAGCAAGACAGAGACCAGCAGTGGCAGCTTCCTTAAGGAAACTTGTGCAGAGAACCAATACCCGTAAACAAGCCTCTCGAATCATAGGGAGCTCCATTCGCAGCATATCACAATCCCTGCCAGGATCAAGTTTTTCTATATACTCAAGTTCATCATCTGAGAATGGTATTGAAGCCTGAGGCCAATGAATCCACTCAAAGTATGGATCCTCCAATGTTTCTGGCAAGGAAAGACCATGATCAATTGGAATCAGCTCTACTTGCCCAAATCTCCCAACAAAATCAAGCTTCCTCACTAAAAGATTTCCAGCATGTCTGTCCGTGTTAAAAATCCTAATATCTAATATCCCAATACGATGAACAGCAGAAACTGGGAAGCTGGATGTCCCATGATCACTTGCATCAAAATCATGTGGTATGAACTGCTGGAAAGATGCAATCTTGCTAACCTGCTTCTTTTTGTGAGGTTTGTTGGCATTAACCCCATCATTAACATTGAAGATTGAGTGGGTGATCTTCACCAAGGCAGTAGGAGGCACATTGGCAAAGTGATCATAATCAAGTAGGTAAGCAGCTACTTCCCTGAACCCTGTCTCCCCAACCCGAACAGACCGTTTCAAACCCGGTTGCCCAAGAGCCTTACCGACAAAGCCTTTTGGGTTGTTTGGTGCAAAAGGTTCTTCATCCGTTGGCTTCACAATTGCAACACTCTCACCTCTGCTGTTCCTAAAATAGTACGCACCGCCAAGCCCACTATGAACAGGAATCGGATCAACACCCATCTTAATCGCCCTAACACTTTCCTTGACCAATTGATTCGTTTTAGCAAAGCTATTTGACTGTCCCAATATCTCAATAAGACCACCCTGATCCCTTTGTTGGATATCCTTGCCAGTCGGTGAAAGACAGGGAGTAGATGAGCTTCTATGCAGGAAATTCCGTGTTAAAAGAAGAGGTGAATCATTACGAACAGCGCTAAGGTCATTATTCAGCACCATATCCCCAAAAGTCAAGGAACTCTCCTCAGTGGGGACATTAAAGGCAATCTGCAACTTTCTTTTCACTGTATGGGCATTGTCACCGCGATCCAATTCCATTCCCAAGACGCATCCAGTCTCAGTTTGCACAAAAACCCGTCTCCTCCCAGCAGGTTGTTTCCCCTCCATTTTCCTGCTCCCATGATATTCCCAGCTGAGTGGGCTCTTAAAGACTGCCACAGCCATTTGGGTCTGAACAGGGCTGTCCAACTTATGAGACATGAAATGGAATGAAAATCTTATGGTCTTCGTGGCCAGTGAGAGAGGTGGCAAAGAAGGAAGAGAGCTTCTTCCCTCCCAATAAAGCACCAAACACCAAAGCCAATTGCGGTTGATTTTGCAGCAAATTGTAGAATTCACTATCAATCATAAAATTGAACCCCTTAAATTCAAACATTACCCATAACTCAAAAAGCAGAAACCATCACTGCAAAAACGGAGGCTGAGAAAAAGATTTCAAGCTCAATGCTACATTAAGCATTATATAATACTGGATACTTAGAAGTATCTGAAAAAAAAAAGAAACAAAAGATTGTATCAACATGAGAAGCAACAAATATCAATACTAATACAGCAAGTATAAGACTAAAAAGCAGTTACTACATTATCATAGATCCATTTTCTGTTTATCAAGAAAGACACAGCTCATTCGAATGCCTCCAGGCAAATCCATTCTTCTCTTCAGCATTCAGAGAACCTAGAAGTTACCCAGTCTGTTATGAACATTTTCTAAACATTAATGTATCACTAGGAATTAATTTAAGCAACCTCCATGATAACTTATATTATTAGCGAACAGAGGAAATCTCGATTGAATCCAGAAAATCAATCAAAAGCTCAATAACTGAAGCAATTAAAGAAAATCCAAAAATTTTACCCAAACCCTCTCAAAGCTGAACCTAAACATTCAACACTAGCTTATGTTACCCAGCAAAATTAACACAGGAAAAATTTAACACAAAAATGGAAGATTCAAGATTCTGTTATAAAAAAATTAACTTAAAAAGAAGAGTATTTTCATAATCAAATCTATGTATGATTACAAACCCATAAAAGCAAGAAAAACATTGATTAACCTAACCAAACCAACCTTAAAACCCACAATGAACAAACAACATTAAAACCTGAGAAAAAAAAACCATTAAAAAGTGAAATGGCAGCAGAGAACTCATCCAGATTGCAACATCTGAGGGAACCCACCAAAGTCTCAAATGAATCAGTGTTGACAATTAAATTGAAAAACTTCAAACCTTCGTGTGCTGTGATTTAATAAAATAATTTTAAAAACGAGGAAGTATAAATGACATAAATGAAGAAAATCATGTAAAAGCAAAATAAAAAATATATCGCATGTAACATTAACATAAAAAAAGGGTTCTATAAATAATTCAACTAATAACATTAGACTGGCATGGTATAGAATAAATTTAGGAAAAAAATTAACTAAATGGACTATTTTGTATAAATTGTAAGATTATACTCACTGACATGCTTTATTTGAAGGATTAGGTTCCATTAATGGAAATCATTATCAATTATTTTTTCTTTTCTAACCAAAATCTTTTGCAAAATAAAAGTAGTATTTGACAAAATTTAATGATAATCAAATACTACAAGAATTGTTCTTGTGTTATATATTGCTTCCTTCCAACATAATTATACATATATTAGAGTATATCCAACAGCTATAATTCATATCAATGCAAAAGCAAAACTAGGTTTATATAATTGATACTAAAAAAATTAACTGTAATTGATACTTAAACCCAAGTCTTGGATTTTTTTGGGGTGAAACCCAATTTATTTATTTCAAAGAAAGTCTATCTAACTTCTAATCTCTATAGAGTTGTGAGTTGTGATTTATGGCCCATGTTTTTGGGTGCAGGTTTCAGCAACTTTTAAATGCTGTCCCATTTTCATTTCCCTTAATTCAATCTCATGGACTGTGTTCAAAACATTCAAGACCAATTGAGTAAAGTTTCAACTAAAAGCTACGATAATAGATACACTCCTTATGTGAAGGAGAAGGAACAGAGCAACTCCTCATATGAAGAACAAACAGAAAAGCAAAGAAATCATGTGAATAACACTACAACTTCATTGTACTTGAATTACTTCAACTAATTCAGGACAAGGCTTTACACATAATATTTCAGCAAACCCATCATCAATTCAAGCAACAAGCAAGCATGTTTCAGTAAACTACTATACTAATGTTCAGTTACCTCATTTCTCAGCATCCAAAAAAGTCACATCAAACTTAACAATTAGGTCATCTCCAGTGTCTTGAAAGGTAAAGCCGCTCAAGCCAATTAAGCCAATCAGTCATTAATGATACCCAAATGTACACTAAATTCAAAACTCGAAACCCAAGCAGGTAATCAGATCCTCCATAGCCTAAAACACAAAAAACAAAGGTATATTAGATTTTATCATTTCCACACAAATTCAACAAATTAAATCAAGAATTTGGAAACAGAAACTTACAAGATCAAGAATTTAATGGCAAAGCAATCAAGTAAACCAAAAGAAAGATTAATCGAAGCCAAGCCAACTAAAATTTGAAGCCTTTTCACAGCTAAAAAAATGGCAGATCTATTAGATCAAACCATATTTAACCAATTGCTTTCTATCTTCGCATATTTTCCGAGAAAGGAAAATTTATAAAAATGAAAAATTTAATGCAAATTATTATTGGAAGAGTTCTAGGGTTTTTGATAGAGGAGGGAAAGAAAGGTCTAGAAGCCAAAGAAAACGAACACAAACCAGAGTAAAATTTTAGGGCTAAGTTCGTTCAGTTTTTTCTTTTGCCAATGGCTAAAGTTTGTTCAGCAGGCTTGGTTTGGTTGCGAGGAAAATGGAGAGAAAAGAAAACAAATGGAGCAGGTACATTCTTATTTCTCTTCGTCTCTTTTTTTTCTCTCGCAACCAAACATAATGTTGATCATTAAATTACTTAAAGGTACCTTGAAGTTGCAGTTACTAGTCCATCTCTGAAAGACGGTAATCAGGGGTCTTTTTGACTTTCAATATTTGATGTAAGTTTTACGTGTACTTCGTTAATTTTGTCCCATCTAATGGTGTTAAGGCTTTATATACTAAAAATGTTGTCCAAGTAAATCTTAAATTTTTTTATTAAAAAATTTTTAATTATAAAAGAGCCAAATCAGAGATAATTTTTTTGTATTTTCTCCAGATAATAATAATAATAATAATAATAGTTGTGATGTTTGGATTCAATACTTTGAAAATTAAAAATTTTAATACTTTATCGTTTAAAATTGATTAATAATATTTATTTTAAAAATATCAATTAAATTAAATGATAAGTAAATTAAAAATTTTAATACTTTATCTTTTAAAATTGATTAATAATATTTATTTTAAAAATATCAATAAAATTAAATGATAAGTAAATTAAAAATTTTATACTTAAAATTTACACTAATATAATAAGTTATTAGCTTTTATTGCACCTAACTTAAAATTCAAGAATAGATTAAAATTGTCCTCTTGTTAAATTCAAGAATAGATTAAAATGGTAACAGTTAAATTAATCTATAAAAATTGTCCTCTTGTTCTCCATAACTGAATTTCACATATCTAAATTTCTTTTTTAATTTACCAATAAGCTTGTAATTTAGTGATATTGAATTTTATTTAATGATTACTAAAATTATTTTCTAAGCCAAATTTATAAAAAAAAAAAAAAATCTTTTAATAATTTACTTTATGCATCAATTTCCATTTAATAATTTATCGCAACAATTCATTTGCATCTCCATTTGGCATTCCACATTTGATTTATTCACAATTTTGAAGATGTTACACATTCAAAAAATGGTTCTTGAATATTAACTTTAAAATTTCAACCTTATTAATCAATAATTTAAAAAAGCAAATTAGTTTAGCATTTAATAATGTATTATTTTTTTTTTGCCATGAGCATTTAATAATTTATTTGGATAGAGTTCAATTAGAAGTTTAATGTGTCACAAAGTAGCTAAGAGTGAATATAATAATCTTTTTTTTCTCTTCAATACAGCAAGTAATCTCATCATTCTAAAATATGCACAAAATATAAATTCATGTCATCTCATCTAAGGCTTAGGTTGGTGGTAAGGAGCAAAGGATTTGACAAAAAAAAATAATAAATAAATAAATAAAGTGGTAAGAGCAAAGGTATCGAGTTTGAATCTTCTTTCTATGACCTATCAAAAATAAATGTGATATCTCACAAAAAATTTCCCCTTCTCCTCTAACACTAATCACTAACAATCGAGATCTCATTCAAAAGCACGTGATACCCGATAAAAAAAAAAACATAATGAAACTGAGAACGGCCATTCCATCATTAACAAGATTAGCAGATAGAATAAATACTTTCTGATGTACCAAAAACAAAACTACTGATTTACACTGTATAAGTCCTCATAATTTTGAAATATTGTATTGAAAATTTTCGAATATGTAAATAAAAAATAAAAAAAGATTTTTTGGCTTCTCTGCAGAAGAAAAATAAATTAATTAATTTAAGAGCTGAACCATGCTGAGAATAGCAGCATTTGTGATTATGATGATTTACATACCAAATAATAGCCAAATGACAGACCCAACAGTCTGCTCTCAAACATAAATAAGAAAGGTTTTATGCATTTATCAGAACCAAAACCAAAAACAAAACAAAAAAAGATCTAGCAAGCAATTTAATTTTGCCTGAGTAAAAAAGGAGAACCTATAGGAGCAATGAGGCCAAGGTACCGCATAATCCTGAAACGGCGGACCTTTCTGGCAGATTTAAGAGGAAACACAACTTCCTGCAGAAGAATAGGATGAGACTGTAAAGACAGCAATAGGCTAGAGCTTTACCATTGGAAAGCTGAAATATGGTTGCAACTTACATCAAAGCAAATTTTAGGCTTTTGTTTCCTCTTGCCCTTTCCTCTTTTAAGGAAATCACATTCTGTTCTACTTGAAAGTGATGACGTTCTTTTATCTGTTCAATCAAGAAGCTAAGATATATAAAGGGAAAAAAGGAGCATCTTGTTTTCCAGAATACAAAATCAGTACATTAATAACTACAAGCTTGGTAAGGTTATTTTTGGTCTGATAAAAAAATTTAATTCTCATCTAAAAAGGCCACAAATCACAACGGGAAATAAATTCTTGGGTCCATTGACAACAAAATTTTTTGTAAAATGAGTCATTAGCACTAATGCCTGTGCAAGTCTTCGCAAAACATATGCCAATCTACTTCGTTTACAGAAGAAAACAAGCATGAAGGAAAAAGAAAGTTAAGAGCATACGAATACAACATACCAGATGACTGATCCTGCTTGTAAGGGAGACTGGATCCATCAAGGCTTCCGAGGAATTGTCCATGTAATCTTAGATCTTCCTTCCTTTTCAATGCCTAAAAATGTCAACATTCAAAAAGAAATATTAATCCAGATTGAGTAGATGCAAATTCCAAACACAGTAGTACTACCAACATGAAGACACTTTAACATGTACTTGTTCTAAGGCATCTTGAAATTCGTCCATAGTGTTACAGCTCCTTTCTTCAAAGCACTGAACAAGGTGAAGATTATGCATGTAAACAGACAGTAGGCCAAGTAACTGATGAATAAAAATAAAGTATCTGAATAAAGGATGATAAAGATTTCTAGTAGTTCTATATAATCTAATTAAAATCAACTACTTCTGTGAATTACACCATAACCAGCCTATGCTCTTGTATGCAGGAGCACTAGTCCCCCACTCTCTCTTTCCTTACAAGAAAAAAGTTACTAGTATAAAGAAATCAATAGAACTAAAAGGCAAATTCAAACTAATTTGTGGCCCAAACTGATTAAATGATGTGAGATGAAACTATCTACATTCTATAAGAGTAATGGAATAGTCAATGCTCACTTCATCAAGCTGTGAAAGATCTCTGGCTGGATCAACCCAAGCACTGAAAAGCATTGGACCAATATTTGAGCTTATATTACAGAAAGATCAGGAAATTTTTGAAGTCCTACACTGAATTAGACAACAGTTATGAAGCCTACCTTCCCTTCCCATAAAACTGTACTAGAACATGCCCATCAAGGCCTTGACTTCTTGAATCAGCTACAGATGATGTTTCTCCAATTATCTACAAAAGCTTACCATATTTTATAAATAAACTGGTATCAATAAAAAAAAAAAAGGACACATTTGCTCTGAATTTGAGGGGTCTTAGAACTCTTAACTGTACTTAAATTCTATTAGAGCTTATTGAGAATCAGTAAGAGCGATAATTTGCATTAAGAACAACTACTAAATCTCACATTAAGTTACAAGAACAAATTAAGGATAACCTACTTCAGCAGGCCACCACACTTGGCGGTCTATTTTAGCCCACACAACATTTCCAGGAATTGTACACATACTTCTGCTTTCTGCAACTTGTGATTTCTCATGGGTAGATTCCATTGTCGTGGAACTTGTCTGCCTACTGATATTTTTAAAAGAATAGAAAAAAAAATAGTCATTTCAAGATCAAAAGGATTTAAATTTATTACATATTGCAACCAGAAGCATTCATTGGGTGCAGGACAAACCTATCACTGCAGTGGTCAACAGTTGTATTTCGGGCAACTGATTCAACTCCTATAAATGGCGTTTCATAGAAATCAGATAGTGGTTTTGATTTTTTATCTGCTGATTTTATGAACTGTACTAGAGGAAGCTCATGCAATTCTTCTTCGTCAAGATCATTGTCATCCAAACTAGTCATACTGCCATTCAATAAACCATGTCTGAAGGAACCTGTGGATTAAATTTTTCAGACAAATATGGTGAACTCAATCCATATTTTATTGAACCGATAATACATCACAGTCAAATAATTCACAACTGGAATTTCAGAAAGCCATGCTCTTTAAGATGGATGCAGCAAATTCAAGCAGGTAAGAACATATCGATATTGATACAACAATAGTCAGAAAGTCGAGCAGTCTCTATATATAATGTACTTAATCATTGAATAACATGATATAATAACTTAAACTTTCAGTCACTCTAATGTTTCTTTGACCAAATTTTGTACTTGATGCATGTAAATTTCCCCATCTAAAGTGAAGTACCTCATGTTTGCTACCCATATAACAAAAATATCACAAAGTAATGCCACTGCATTATTGGTAAATTCAATTTTTGCATAGCAAATTAGCAAATCTACAAGTCAAATTGCATCTTAATCTTTTTACACCCTCAATTCCTCAAAGAATCATGATGTATGCATTAAACTTTACTCTTCAAATGGGTTCCTATTCAAACCCATCAAATTGAAAATAATCACATAATGGTAGTTTCAAAACAGCTTCAAAATCCTTTTCAAGACAGTTTCTTTGCTATAGTGAAATCAACAATTAACAAATAATGATGCAAAATTCAAAAACAAATATGAAATAAGAATGTGAAAAAGACCCTAATAATGCTAAGATATTAAAAAGCACAAACAATTCCCAAATCAAGAAAATAAATTCCATTTCACAAACCCCAAATTTGCAATTGTGACAGAAAAATTGAGATACCCATCAAATCAAATTCACAATAGAAACAAACCAATGTGAGATAATACATCAAGAAATTCGCAGAAACAGAGATTACATCGAAAAAAAAAAACCCCAATTCAGCAATAAACAGAGCAAAAGAACCCAATTCAGCAATAAACAGAGGAGATAAAAATTACCTGAATTGGAGATAGACGAAGCAGAGGAGGAGAAGAAGGAAGAAAAATCAGAGCGGCGTTTAGGTGCAGGGCTTCTATGCTGCTTTGGGTACCCTGGTATGTTATCAATTGGGTCTAGTTTCTTCATCTTTTGCCTTTGTACGGTTTTCTTCTCGATTTTAGCCATTCCTGTGAATTGGTAGAATGTATTTTGGTTGAATTATGGGAAAATAGAATGGAATCAGACATTGAAAACGTGAAAGTTTTGTGGGTTTTCGATTATGGGCCAGCTTTTGCTTATTTTTCTTTGATTTCTCTGTTACTCTGCTACTGCTAGAGTTGAGTCCATTGGATGCTCTGCTTTTTTTTAACGAAAATAACTGTATTTCCTGCAATGCTATTGGATGATCCACTAAAATATTTTTCTTTAGCACTTCTTTAAAATTAAAAAAAATATATATATATATATGAGATTTCAGGATATAATAATCATTAAATTGTTGTGTTATTTACAACAATTTACAAATATTTCGTTTTGCTTATTAAAATTTAGGATGGTTGTGTAATAGGGAGTTGTTAGTAATCTTTAGTTGGTAGAATTAAAAGAAATTATGTTACTCTTTATATCCATTAGCTTGAAAAACTTAAATTTTCATTTACAATTGGAAGATTTGTCATTCTGACTTTGCACATTAAGTGCAAATATTTACCAAGAGCAACAATTATTCAAAATTATTAATTATTTTTTAGAAGGTTTGCACTTGCAATTTTCACTCTAAATTATTTCTCATACTTAATTGTTAATCAAATGAGCCGGATGATTAGAAAATTTGACATTTTCTAAATCAAAACTAGGTCATAAATAGTTGTTGATGTATAAGAAGTTAAGAATTTAAGAATGGAATAGTTGGCAAATATAGGAAGTTAAGAATTTAAATGTTAACTTTTTTTTGTTTTTTAAAAGAGTTGTTGATGTATTAGTTAGACACCCATCAAATCAAATAATTGTTAAAATTCCTTCTTCAAATTTTCAACCTTAGCCTAATGGTGATTGAATGGTATAGTTGGCAAATCCCAGTGAAAGAAAGGAGAAAACAATGGAAGTCAACTTTCTTATGATTCTACAATTAGAGAAAGTAAAACATTAACACATGAGAAATTGATAAACAGAATTATAATTTTATTATTGAAAATCTAACGAGGGCAAAAAGTAATATTATAACTATTAGCACCCTTACATTTGTAGAGTGGAGGATTATTATCTCCTGAATAAGTATGTGCTAAATTACAGATTGTCTTAAATAGTGTTGAGTATTGATTCGATTGACAAAATTTTGGATCTTTAAAAGCATCACATGCACTGTAGCACCCAACATAAACTCCACCTTTGTTTTTTGCCACTAGGGAAGCAGGACAAACATTACTAATGTCCTGAACACAATCCACAACCGGGCATGATCCGGATCCGCCACCCACTAATGACCCGCCATCCGGCTGAATCCGGACTGCCAAATTATGCCCATGGATCAAGCTCACTTCATATGAGACTTCACCTTGGTTGATATCGAAATTGAGTTCGGTAACTGGGTAAGTTGGTGGTCGACCTTGACACTCTGGCAGGCCCCACCCGCAATCTCCGGTTTCACAAGAGAAGTAACCCGTTGCATTGGTTGTACACTTGGTCCGTGCCCATACACTTCCGGACCATGGATCTGGCATGGAGAATATTTCCAGTGCACCCGGTCCAATTTGAGGATCCAGATCACCATCCGATGGGCTAGAGGCAAGCCATAAGGTGTCCAAGCAATTATTCTCAGTATAGAAAGTTATATCAGAAATTCCCCCTACAAAAAAAATTATAAATAATTATTAAACAAGAAAGAGATATAATTCGAGTTTCAGTAGGAGTCAAATAAAAAAAAAATAGAAATAATTAAAAAAAAACCTGTAATGAGCATGAAGAGAACAAGAAGGTTGAGGATAGATTTGTTAGCCATTGAATCTTTTTCTTCTGGTTTGAATTTGAAAGATGAATTGTGGAATAAGAAGAAGGTGAGATGGGTTATTATAAGGAAGAGAAAATGGGTTGAATTTTGGAAAGAAATCTTTGGGATTATGTAATTTTTTCAACTCTGGAATTTTTATATTTATATTATGGTAAGAAATCAGAATGTATCTGCTGCATTAAGAGGTCAATTTTCAATTTTTTCTTTATTACATTAATAAAGTGCTATCTCAATAGATTTTGTACAGCATATTTTTATATGTATTATAATTAAAAGCAGATTACAAATTAGGAAATGGAATTCAATCACAAA
>CATKHJ010121940.1:0-11751 GCA_949750685.1 Vernicia montana | reverse complement strand
AATTACGAAAAAATAGTTTAATTTACGAAAAAAATATAAGAAGATTGTGATTTTTCTTAAAAGTATCATATTTTTCGTAATGATCAATAAAACAAAGTAAGTTTACTTTGTTAAAAACAAAGTAACCATAGAAAACACCTAATATGACATCTTTAATTGATGTATTTTATTCTTATTGGTTTAGTTTATAGAAAAAGTGGTAAACTGAATCTACTTAAAAATTTCTCAATTTACTAATGTTAAATTGTTGTTGTAATAATCATCCTCATCATTATTAGGATTAGTTGCCAAAAAAAAAAAAAAATCTTGTTTTAGTACATAAGAAACTCTTTTTTTTTTTTTTTCCTCCAAAGAAACTCTTAGACATACAGATAGGTATTTGATATTTGAATTTCTAATTCTAACCTTATATTTTACAATATAGGTTTTTTTTTTTTAATGTATTAAAAAGGTAATATATTTTGTTTATATGATCCAGACCTTCATGGCTGTCCTGGCTTATTATTGTTTAATATTGATGAGGGACAAAAATGACCTCAAATAGGCATAGGACACGCGTTCATAGTGGTCCCTACCATTTCTTATAAAAGGTAATGAAAAGGTAAAGAAAAAGGATCGGAACTCATAATTCTCTTTCTTTCTAAAACTCTCTCACTGACTTGGGCATCGGAGACTCCCCTGGGGGTCAACTCCCGAGAGCCATTGATCCTATTTTTCTCTGTTCACAGGTCCTACCCCCTAGCCGGGCCCTCTATCAACAGTACCGGATGATTTTAGGACTCATCAAATGACACCGTCTGTGGGAATCGGCACAAGAATGTCGTGTTTCTGCTCTTTTTATTTTCACCGGATTCAATATCTTCTGCAATCTTAATTTTTTTCGGTGATCGATCAACAAACTTGAGTCAAAATCATCACCAAAAACAATTGAAAAATCATGATCAGCAAAAAAAAAAAAAAAAAACTGAAAATCGAAGAGAGAGAAAAGAGAGGGAGGAGAGAGAGAAAGAGGCGGTGGGTCTCAAACCACCCACCTCTGGCCGGAGGTGGGAGACACAACCACCACCATCAACTCTCCCAGCTGCCGGCGAGCTCAGGTGAAGTGGAAGCGGGCCAAACGGCCGGCGAACGGAGGCGTAATCGCGCTAAAGAGATTTTTGGCGACCGAAATTTCAAATGCATTTTTTGGCCGGTATAGAGCTCCGTTTCTGTCGATTTGGTGTCCATGGATTCGTCTCAGACCCAGCTTCATTTTGGTACTAACCATGCCTCCCTAGATTCACCGAAGAGGGAGATCAGAAAACAACCGACCGAACCTTTCAAGGCTTGTTCCAGCCAAACGGTGGTGATCCAAAGTGAGTGACCTACTTTTTGGAAATCCTGGCATCAAAACGAAGTTGATGGTATCAGCCTCGCCTCCAAATGACGTCGCCGGTCACCGGCCAACCACGTGCCGACGAGGCCCAAAAATGCAGAAATCTCCGTTTTGTGCGTACATCGCCAACCCAAAACCCATTCGTCGAAATTTTATCCCGAATGTGCATTTCAACACCACAAATCAATTAGCCGGACTGCGAAAAGCTACTTTTTCAGTTCAAAATGCGTCTCTATGGATCTGAAAATTCTTTCGAACAATCTCTAAGGCTAATCACACCATTAAAGATAAGTTTTCAATATTTCTTATACTTTAAATTTAATTTCGCAATATTATTTGTTGAAATAAAATGCAAATAAATAAATAATGAAAGCCCTCAATCAATGAGGCATCATAGACCTCTACTCGAGGCATATTTCATTAAAGACCTCTAAGCGAGACACATTATTATTACTGTATAAATTTTGTATGTGAAACAGGATTTCTCAAGCCCAGAGGCGAAGTCCAAAAGACCAAAGCTCAAAGGGTGAAGTCTAAAGGACGAAGCCCAAAGAGGCGAAGACCAAAGGGTAAAGACCAGAGACGAAGGTCGAAGATCGAAGACCAAAAGGGTGAAGTCTAAAAGGTCGAAGACTAGAGTCGAGGGTCAAAGACCAGAGTCGAAGGTCGAAGACCAAAAATGAAGGTCGAAGACCAGAGACGAAGGTCGAAGGTCGAAGACCAAAGACGAAGGTCGAAGGTCGAAGACTAAAGAGGAAGGTCGAAGGTCGAAGACCAAGGGCGAAGACGAAGGTCGAAGACCAAGGGCGAAGATGAAGGTCGAAGACGAAGGTAGAAGACCAAGGGCGAAGGTCGAAGGTCAAAGACCAAGGGCGAAGACCAGAGACGAAGGTCAAAGACCAGAGTCGAGGTTCGAAGACCAAAGTCGAAGGTCGAAGACCAGAGACTAAGGTCGAAGACTAGAGACGAAGGTCGAAGACCAGAGACGAAGGTCGAAGGTCGAAGACCAAGGGCGAAGGTCGAAGGTCGAAGACCAAGGGCGAAGACCAGAGACGAAGGTCGAAGACCAAAGACGAAGGTCGAAGGTCGAAGACCAAGGGCGAAGACGAAAGTCGAAGGTCGAAAACCAAAGACAAAGGTCTAAGGTCGAAGACCAGAGACGAAGGTCGAAGGTCGAAGACCCAAGGGTGAAAACCAAAGTAAGAAATCTAGAGGTCGAAGAGGCGAAGCTCAAAGGGTGAAGGCTGAAGTCGAATTGCCTAATCCATATATGTTTATATTTTTCATGCTTTAATTTAAATTTCGCAATATTAATTGCTTAAATAAAATACAAATATATGCATATTTTAGCATGAATGAATTATTTGCTATGATCATATAGCATAAAATGATATGCCATACCTGAGGATAATGCATGCTTGTGAGGCCTCGCCCGAGCACCGGTCCGATCCGCTAAAGGAATCGAAGTGCTCATTTGGATTTGAACTCACGATGGAGCCCTCAAGCTCAGATTGATTGATTTTGAAAATTGATTTAGAGTCGCCACCTTACTTTATTTTTATTTTGGGAAAATATAAGGTAAAAACAATTGTTTATCCCAAGGAAAAGTGTACTAGCCCTCGATTTACCAAAGAGTATTCGGGGACTAGGTTTTTGGTTTATTTTAAAGATAAAGATTAGTTTGGCAAATTTAATATTAAACAGCTTAAAATTAATTTCATGAATAAGTATAATGCATGAACAATTAAGATATGCATGATTATTCATTCATTCCAAATATAAAGTACAAAATAAATCCAAACAAAAATAAATAATAAATTACAATGAAACCAAATCAGGGGATACTTCCTCTAGCCCTTATGGGATTCTATGAAAGTCACACATTCCCCAAAACTAAATTACAAATAAAAGCAATATAATAAAATAAAAGTAATTAAATTAAAATGAAGAAAGGTGATGAGGGGAGAAGTTGGTTGATTTTAATTGGATTCGATGCTTGGACCAAGCATGCCTACGTATCCCTTTGAATGGGAATCAGAACCCACGCAGTTCTTCCTTCTTGCGAAGGGTTTAGTTTAGTCTTAGCCTTTTTATCATGTTTTGGTTGATTAATTAGAGAGGGTTGATTGATTGATTAATTAATTTATCAAGTTGAGTTAATTAGATCATATTTTAATTAACTACCCTAAGTAAATCAATTAGAAAGTGATAAGAATTAGGCAAGGAGCCCAAAACAAATAAATAAACAAATAAAGAAAAATAGAAAGAAGAAATTGAGGCTTACCTGATGCCTACGAAGCTTGGGGATGAACAGACGGAGCTGCTTCCCGGATCTTAATTCCACCTTCTCTCAGCTGGAGGCAGAACTCGGACTTCAAACAAAAGACTTACACACGTTTTGCAAAGTAAGGAGCAAGGAGCAAAGCGAATAAAAAAATAAAAGAACAAACTTTAGAACTAGAGGACTCGTTCCTTCCTTTTGGAACAAGCTAAAAAGAAATTTTGAGGCTTGCTTTGAGATCACTGGTTGATCAAGCAAGTCCAGGTGTGTTTTCAACTGACTTGAAGGGTCTGAATATATAGTAGGAGGGATGGGGGACTGTTTTCCCATTTTTTCGATGTGGGATTTGGATTCAGGAATGCGCTGCCACACAGGGCCCCTGCGGTACCGCAGGGGGACCCTGCAGCAGCTCTTGGCTGCCGCAAACCTCACCTGTGGCACCGCAGGAGAAGCCTGTGGCAACCACAGGCTTGGTCTGCGGTACCGCAGACTCTCACTGCGGGACCCGCAGACCCAAGTCCAGTTTTAGGGCCCGTTTTCTGCTTTTCTTCTTCCGCTTTACCGCCGCACTTCCGCCAATGGTTAGTTAGGTTCAACCATACTCTGAGGTGCAAAATTAAGGGTTCACAACAGTTCAATCATTCATCACATGAATATCCATATATTTATATCGACAACTTTTGTCAAGCAGCATAATGCTCACTGCCTCTATAATCATAAGTATCACATACTGATTATAGAATATAAATAGAGGTGACGGTCTCTCTGGAATTAATAATGCCCAGTCATTATTCCTATGACCATGAATATTTTGAAGTATTTGTTTAAGAGCGATCTGTCATCCATATTCTCAATACTTGAGAATAGATCCTTTCATAAAATACTAATGGACTACAAATATACATTTAATACAATAGAACAATTGATTTATATAAACATATGTTTATTGCCATTAATTATAATGTTATTTTACATTTACATAAGAATATACACTGCTCTAGGGCATATACTCTAACAATTTAAATGATGACTATCTATGAACTTTATATAAATTGATATGTTGATTTCCATATAAGAAGAGAATGTGTTGCATGCACATTTTTTTTTTTTTTTATCATCATTCATTATTGCACAATTATTACAAATTCATGAGATGAATAATAAAAACAGGTGCCTGTTGGCATAGGCATTTTGTTGTGCTTTTGTATCGGGCCTAACAAATGACTGTAAGACTAAAACGGACGCCTATTTACTTACTATGTAGATGCAAATAAGGAACTATATTTTTTTTAGAAAAGTTGTTTGCACAATTTACCTGGTTAAAAATTCATAGTTGTAGGGAATAAGATAGTAATGTTAATAAGGCAACGTAAAACAATAACAAGCTACTAATGAGATATGGGATGGATGATATCAAATAACAACTAATTTTCATTAATTAAAACATTTTATTTTTTACTAACACCATTACATCTTTAATTATTCGCAATTTGATCTAAGGGGCGATTCTTGTTCCTCAATTTCTCTACAACTCTTGCCATGTGTCTATGAGCCTTGTTAACCCTTTTTTTCATATTTTTTCCACTTTTTCATAAGTTTGGATATCTTTTTCAAACCATCAGTAGACTTCCTAGACTTCTAGAACTCGCGATGAAGTCCTCGATTTCAAGATAGCTTCTGATGGGGCTCAACTTGTTGGATTTTTTGGTTGTCGAAAGTTTTAGGAGTGGTGAAGAAATACACCATTGCATCTATATATATAGTAGTTTGGAGGAATGTGAAAGATTTTTTTTTTAAAAAAAAAATTATAATTTACCCATTAATGGCTGGATACAATGTCATGTCATGTCCGTCAAAATTTAATCCGTTTGGTGGATGGATTAAATGAGTCGACTAACTGCATGCTTTCAAATGTTGTTAATGGATTAATTAAACTTGGTTTAGTGATGTTTCAGTTGCTTGGATAAATGACATTACTTTGTGTGCATGAATAACGATAAGCACTTGTTTATATAAAACAATGATGTTTCATTTTCATGGCCAAATCATAAGACTTTGTGTGCATGAACAATAACGGTTATTAATACTTTTTTATGGATGACATTGATGTAAGTGGACACATTAAATGCCTAATTGTCATCCGTTTTCAACCATTAAGTCATCCTTTACATTTTTAGGCATCTAAAAAAATATTTAGGGATGCCTTTTTTACGTGTAGGTCATCTGGTAATGAGAAAATAGGCGTCTTGTTGTGCTTATGTATCTTCTTATTTCAAAAAGTTGTCTGGGAGAATTAAAAAAGATGAGTTCTTATTCCAGAAGTTGTCCGATGACACAACAACGGATGACTAGTTTGTGTTGCGCAACTATAATGTATATGACTAACTATAATGTCTCCAGAATTTGACAAGTATCTACATATTCAAGCGTATAACAAGTAATAGCTGATGTAGGATTAACTATATCTTATCATCCTGAATCTTCCAAGATGTCATTTGGCAACATATTATATTGTGAGTGTAATTGCTAGATGAATGAATATGTCTTATGAGTTGATCCAATTGTAGTTAACGAACCCGTATGATGCATTACACAACTGATGTATGCTTTACTATGTCATATTAATTGAACAATTATTTTATTGTGCAAGTAAGATGCATTACAATTATAGTGAATGTTACAATGCACACAGGTAATGCCCACCGACAGTATAATGTATATAAAGTTTTTTTATACCACATAATCCAGAATTAATACTTTAATTGAAGCCACAAACTCTTAAATTGTAATCAATATTATATGTAAGTGCAACACCAAATATTTTGGCCTAATGGTCGTCCGTTTTAGACAACCTAGTCATCCGTTACTTTTTAAAAAGTCTAAAAAAATTGTTAGGGATGCATTCTTTCATAGAGGTCATCTGGTACTGAGAGAACACACATTTTCCTATGCTTGTCTATCCTCATCTTCCTAAAAGTCATTTGAAAGCCTGAAAAATGACGACTTGTTCTATAAGTCATCCGTTGCCACAACAACGGATGACCCATTGTGCTTGTGCTTCTATAATGTATTATAATAACTATAATGTCTTCTAAATTTCACAAGTAACTCAATGTACATGTGTGAAGCAAAACATGGCTAGTGTAGGATTAACTATCTTATCATCTTGGATCTTTCAAGATGTCATTTGGCAACATATTATTTTATGAGTGTAATTGCTAGATGAATTAAATATGTCTTATGAGTTGATCCAAATGCAGTTAACGAACACGTATGATGCATTACACAACTGACGTACTCTTTACTTTGCTTTGCTATGTCATATATAGATTGCACAAATATTTTAATTTGCAAGTGAGATGCATTACAACTATAGTGCATGTTACAATGCACGTGAGTAATGCCCACCAACAATATAATGGGTATGTTATTTTTTTTCTACTGCTTAATCTAGAAATAATACTCTGATTCATGCCATGAACTCCTTAAAATGTAATCAATATCAAATGTAAGTGCAACACTAAATATTTTGGACGAATGGTCGTCTGTTTTATACCACCAAGTCGTCCGTTAAATTTTCAGGTGTCTAGTAAATTGATAATGGACGTCTTCTTTATGTAGAGATTGTATGTGCTGAAAGAACACGTGTCACGCTATGCTTGTGTGTCTCCTTATTTTAAAAGTCGCATGAGAGCGTGAAAAAAGGTGACTTCTTTCTTTAGAGTCGTCTAATGCCAATTCAAGGGACAACATATTATTCTTCTGCAACTTTAATGTATTAGAATAACTATAATGTCTTTTAAATTTCACAAGTTACTCAATGTATAGGTGTGAAACAAAACAAGATTAATGTAGGATTAACTATATCTTATCATCCTTGATCCTCTAAGCAAAACACATTAGACGACTGAAAAATACAACGAACGCCTATTGGACTTAAACGGGCTCTAAAACGCTACAATGGATGACTGAAACACTTATTTTATTATGCATTAGACGCCTGATTTAATTTAACAGATGACTTATGATTAAATTTTAGAGTTATAAATCATACAACATTTTAATGTAACAAATGCTTCTTTTACTTAACGGACGTCTGATAACAAAAGACAAAAGACAACTTGTTGTGCTTTCATATGAAAGGGAAAACTTCATGACTAATGGCACCTTTTTCTTTTAGGGAATTAAATTGTCGTCTCATTACCTTCTCAATTAAGTCATCTGAATTCTCTCTACCACCTTAGAAAATATGATAAACCATCAAAATCCCTCCCAACATTGTATTGCATTATTCAATCACACCCAAAATCCCTATTCTACCATCCCAATGGCACCCAAATCGCGAAAGATAAAAACATCTCGCACCAAAATGGCAAATTCCTATTCTACCACCAATTGCACCCAAATCACGAAAAGCACGAACATCTCGCACCAAAATGGCAAATCCCTCCTCTTGTATGTTGATTTCATCTCACATGCAAACAACTAGACCAGAATAAGAGTCAGAGAGAGATTATCTACCATCATGTAGCAGTTCAAGCACTCCCATCCCCAGCACTGAATACCGAGTGGTCCATAACAGCAGATTTGCATTATGCCCTGTAGTGAATGGTAGAAGTGTTAATTTTGTGAAACTAGAGGAAGAAGGAATGGGTTTAGAACATGTTTTTATGTGGTTAGGTTGATCAATTTTTTACAGTTGATTGAGGATACTTACCCTAACTTAGTTAGAACATTTTATTCTACTCTTAGGGAGACAATCAATGACATAAGTAATATGGCATTGATAGGAAAACTTAAGGGGAATGATATAATTGTGAGTGAAGAAGTCCTGAATGACTTATTTAATTTCCCTTATGAAGGTTTTGAGTTGATATTAAACATAAATAAAGTGGAAAAGCCCTTTGGATTTGTCGAAGGGGAATTGACCAAAGAACTTTGTGATGGGCTAGATGTTGTTGGGGCGAAACCTAAGGCCACTAATTTTAATCCTATGCATAAGGCATATTATATGTCATACCTTACTACCCAAACTAGGAGGATTCAATGAAGTTAACATATTCCAAAAAGTTATTCTATGGCACTGTCTGAAGAGAAAGCCCTTGAGAAGTGCTAATATAATTATCCAACAGATGTGGAAGCATAATGGGATTGTTACTGGAAAAAGGTTCTCAAAAAGGAAAAGTAATGTAGGCATGCCTTATAGGATGATGCTTACTCTAATCTTCAAAAGACAAAATGTCAATCTTTATGAAGAGATATGGATGGACTTAAAAAACAGTGATACCAACACTAATGCTACCCTAAGAACCATGGGTTTTGTTCAGTTGAAGAATAAAACTTAGAAGAGGAGAATTGAGGTAGGTATATCTGAAAAACCCTCAATTTCTCATATTCCTAAAAGAGCATAAGGGGTGTCAACATTAGTCAGCAGAGGTTAGATAAGATGGAAAAGAAAATGGAAGATGTCATCAAGCAGGTCGAAGAGATAATAAATAAGGATAAAACCTTAGGATATGATAACAAATATGCATTTAATGGGGAGCCAAATCAGTCTGCAGCAGGAGATGTTGGAGGATTGGAGATGTGTGATCATTTATATGAGGGTGATGTTTAACTTGAGGTAGCAAATCATGCAAGTGCGTACATAATGTCATTTTTTTTATATTTTATTTATTGTTCAACTAGTTGTTTATGGTTGTGTTTTTTCAAACTACTAATTCCTAAGTTGGGGTGGTAGGTATGCATACATCTGAAGAAAATCTGTAAAAGAGAAATATAACATATTTAATGAATGCATTTGATGGGGAGTCAGATCAATTTGCAGCATGAGATGTTGGAGGATTGAAGATGTGTGATCATTTATCTGAGGGTGAGTTTCAACTTGAGGCAACAGATAATGCAAGTGCGCATAGAATGTCTTTTTTTTTTTATATTTTATTTATTATTCAACTAGTTGTTTATGGTTGTGTTTTTTCAAACTACTAATTCATAAGTTAGGGTGGTAGGTATGCATACACTTGAAGCAAATCTGTGAAAGAGGAAAAGAACATATTTAACGGACGTAAAATTTTTTGCACCAGCACATAGTAAGCGACGGGTTTGTGAACCCAACAAATTGACATATCCACGACCGGTAAAAAAAAAGATATGAGGAGGAGAAAGTTAATAAGGATGATAGGGAGGACAATGAGGAGGATACTGGGGACAATGTGGAGGATAAAACACATGAGGATGAGGAGGAGGATACTAAGGGCAATGTGGAGAATAAAACACAGGAGGATAGGGAGGATAAGAAGGAGGATACTAAGGGTAATGTGGAGGATAAAACACATGAGGATGGGGAGGATAATGAGGAGGATATTAGGGGCAATGTAGAGGATAAAACATAGGAGGATAAAGAGGATAAGGAGGAGAATACTAAGGGCAATGTGGAGTACAAAACACATTAGGATAACAAGGAGAATGAGGAGGATACTGGGTGTAATGTGGAGGATAAAACACATGAGGATGGCAAGGAGAAGGAGGAGGATACTGGGGGCAACATGGAGGAGAAAACCTAGAAGGATGGTGAGGAGAAGGAAACTGGTAGCAACATGGACGATGGTGGGGAGAAGGAGAAGGGTACTGGGGGCTATAAGGAAGATGAAGTAAATAATGATGACATGAAGAAGGATGGTACTAGGGCCTATAAGGTGGAAGAAGTAAAAAAATATGCAGTAAAGACTAAGTTATATTGTGAATTTAGTATACATTTAGTACCCAAATATATGTTTACTATGGGTCTTCATCAACTGACTCCAACTGGCCTTACAAACATCAATTGGAGGAACAAATTGATATTTTGGATGATAGCGTTCCCTAACTTACCACTTAAATTCTCTGTTTGTGATCTAAACAGGGAGTTTTTTTTAACACTAATGGTAAAGGACCAATGATTACAAAGCGAGGTAGGTTAATGGTTAATTGCATTTTAACTTGTTCGATTAAGTTGATATAAAGGATGAGCGATGCATGTTAGTATATGAGTGATTGAGTTTGGTGGAAAAATAATTATAATGATCTAGTGTTTTCCTCTTTATGCAACACCTTGATGCATACCTGTATATGTTGATTAAGAGGATGCAATATGATGGTACATATGATAAGGTCAAAAGGTGCATTCTGCAAAACTCTTTTGCAATAAGTCTTTTTCTTATAAAATTGAATTTGCTTTTTATTTTCCACTATAATGTTTATCATGTATGTCTGTTAATTATTAGAAAATATGTTAACATTGTATTTCTATTATGTCTTATCCATCAACTCATGGAGACATTATATGAAATGGGACAATACCAACCAAAAAATGAAGAATGGCTAAGTTAGGATGATAACCCTGTACAAAAATTCAATAGATATATCCCACAAGGAAATAAATATTTTTTGAGTGTCGATGAGGTATTGTTACCAAGAAACATAAGGAATAAACATTGGGTGATGTTGAGGATTGATCTAAAAAATGAAAACATCCATATTTACAGCTCGGGCTAAGAGAAAGGCAATGCACATAGGTTTTATTTTCTTAGGATTGTGATGCGAAAAATATTTGTATATTGTGAATACCATCATCATAAGAGAACAAATCCTATATACACTCCAAAGCGAATGTGGGACATAATAGAACATCATAATTTCCCAAAGCAAGAAGGGTAAGTAATATATTTCCGAATAATTAATTTAAACATAGCCCAAAAACTATATGCTAAAGTGGATTATTTTATAGGGGTGGTTATTGAGGCGTATTCATGATAAAGTGGATTGAATTCATGGTGCACGATATTCTAATTCATGAGATGGTACAAAAAAGAGAAATTGAATTTAGAATGCAAACGATAGTTGAGATTTATGCATTATGCTATATGGAATTATTGACCTTAGTGGTGTAATCCGACTAAGTCAATCTCAATTTTGATCTTGGCAATCAAGTTGAATTAAATCTAACATTTCAACTAAGTGTATTTTTCAGATAAAATGACCTATTAAGTGCTTGAGAATGAAGAACTTAGAAAATTCTCTAAGTAGTCTGTCTGACCAGTAAATTGCGTCCGCAACA
>CATKHJ010121938.1:0-14088 GCA_949750685.1 Vernicia montana | reverse complement strand
AAATAAATATTTTAATTGATAAAAATTTTAAGTATTAATTTATTTGTGAAAATGATGTTGTTATTTTAAATAATTGTTAATTATTTATTATTAATGTTAATAATATTTATTGATATAATTAAGTATAATTGAAAATATTTGGTATTTTAATTGTGTTAATAAAAATTTATTATTATTATTATTATTAGTATTTATTTATTATTATTAATATTGTGTATATATATATATATATATATATATATATATAAAGCAAAAAGTAAAAAAAAAAAATTGAAATGATTTCTGCTTTATTAAAAGCAAAATGATAAAGGACCAATCATTCTGTTGGGTCAGGCACGGAGACTGAGAGAGAGAGAGATAGGAGAGTGGAGAGAGGAGAGAGGAGAGAGGAGAGAGAAAGAGAAAATTTGAGGCAGTCGACTTTCGCCGGACTTTTCATCGCCTTCCGGTGATCAGATTTTGACACGCGCCATACCATTGGAAAGAGGAGAGAACAAGCTTTTCAACGCCATCTGAAACGCCTTTGTCCACCGCCTACAGCCACCGCACACACCGCCCAAAGCGAATCGCCGGCCAAAAACTTTCGAGCTTTGTTTCCAACGATTTTGGTGCAGTTGGATTCCTTATCTTCCCAACTTCAATTTAGTATATCATTTGTTAATTTTAGACTAACTTGAAATTTTGATAGGAATCCGGCGACATCGGGACTGCCGGAGTAGATTTCTGACGAATCTCCGACGAACGGCAGAAATGATTGTTATTTTTGGATCCATCATTCCGAGACGAGTTCGTTGATATATATTTCGTTAAAATCTGTTGCCGATTTATATTTTTCGGCGATATTCCGGTCACTTTTCCTGCGACTTTTCCGGCGAACCTCTGGTGAGAAATAGTTTATCTTCCGAATATGTTTCAAATAATTATTCTGATTTTATAACGTAATAATTTTTACGATTGATTTATAGATCAGATCCATATTAATTTTTAATGTAGAATTATTAATTAATTAGTATGGATTTATAGAAATCCTAAGATTAGATATGGTAATAATTAAATTAAGGATTTTATTGTAGGTCAGTGGACCAGATATTGTGATTTTTGTTGAGGTGATTGAAATTAATTGGAGAAATTTGCATTATCGAGGTGAGTTATGGAATATATCGGTACATGGTAACCTACTATAAATTTGTTATTTGCAAATCCTATTAAATTATTTATTCTAAATAATTATATTACTTATTGATATTTATTGATAATATCATTTTGAATTGACATTTGAGTTCTTTTGTTATATTGACCATATTGATTATTTGTTAACTATCTTTTGTTGATCTGAAATTATTGAATTTTGCCCATTGATTATTGAAAGACCACTTGGGTCTATATTTCTGTTATTGTTCCTACCGAACCATTGACTATATTTGTGACAGAACGCCTATACTAATGGGAGATAAGCCATTAGGCCGTGTGCACCGGTGACTCAGCTGATAGAGTCAAATTTGTCAGTGTCCTACCTAGAGAGGACTATAAACTCTAGGCGTATGCTCGGCCAAGCATGCGTTGTTAGTTAAAAAGGGAGAAGTTACTGCCCTTATCAGTTATAATTAATTAATTATCTGTTTGGTTCTGTCTATTAGGTGCCTTTTCTTACTGGCACATATATATATATATATATATATATATATATATATATGTTAATGATCTGACTCATAATTTGATATATGATATTTCTTCATACAGCCCCCAGGTATCGGTATATTACATAATTCTCTGAGTTGAAGGCTCACCCCTCTTAACTATTTTGTTTTTTAGGTGCTAGAGTAGAAGAGGCTAGAAACAGAGAAGGATGAGCTTCTTGATTTCCTTTCTTCTACAAGAAGTTTTCTTTAATGTATTATTTATATTGCTTATGGTGTATTGTTTTAATATTCCTCTAGATACTCCGTAATATTTGAATGGATATTACAGTAAATATTTTCTGTATAATTAAGAAATAATGGATAAAATAATTGGGTTAAAATGTGATAAAATATATGATGGGTTTTGAATATGATTTGTGGATCCAGGGAATTTTATTTGGGTTCTACGGGTTTTTTGTGGCCTTATGCTTACCCATGCCCTAGGACCGTCGCGGTTCCGGAATCGGTTCGTGACGGAGATGGTATCAGAGCACAGGTTTGAAACTATAAAAAGTATTGTAAGCTTTACAACCTAAGTATATGCATGTTTAAGGAAAACTACGGAGTATAGGATTCCATCACGTCATTGTCCTGTTTCCTTTTGATATAGATCTGCGTATATCATTATGCTATGAAATTGAGTTTACTTTGTTTCTTTCATCAGTATGGATTTGCCTCCGCAATGTGGCCGTGGTCAAGGCCGAGGCCGAGGTTGCCCTAGAAGAGTTATTATTCCTGAAGAAGGTTCTATAAGCCGAGCGGAGGATAATGCAGTTTCTCCCCATGTACCTATAGTTGATGTGGCCGTAGTGGCACAAATACTAGACCAACTCCAAAGAAATTATGAAATGCTAGTTGAGTTGGTTACTCAGCAGAGGCAGCAACCTGTTGCTCCTGCTCCTGTTGCCCCTGTTACTCTAGTTATTCCTCCTCTAGTGGTTCCTCCTCAGCCACAAAATGAACCTCAAGTAGAGGAAGTCAGCTATGAGAAGTTCTTGAAGTTAAAGCCTTCAGAGTACAAGGGTGATGTGGACCCTACAGATTTCTTAGAAGAAATGGAAGAAAAGGCACAGATTTTGAGAATTCCAGACAGAAGAGCAGTGGAATTTTTTAGGTATTTAATGAGAGAAGATGCCAAAGAATGGTATAAAAGAAGCATTGCTGGTATGCTCAGGAATGGTGAGGAAATTACTTGGGAGTATTTTAAAGAAAAAGTAGTAGATGAGTTCTTACCAAAGAGCATAAGAAAAGCAAGAACATTGGAGTTTGAAAGGCTAACTCAGACTCCAGACATGACTGTTTCAGAATATGCTAAGAAATTTAGCAGATTGAGTAAGTATGCTCCAACTCTCGTACCTGATGAAGCTGCCAGAATTCAACATTTTTCGGAGGGGATTGATTGCGCCATTATTTAAAGTTCTTGCTGCTCATGAATTTGACTCTTTCTCCAAAGTTATCGATAAAGCAAGAATGATTAAGAATAGAGAAATGGAGGTGAAAGCAGTAAGAGAACAATAGAAGAAAGCAAGGGTTGGTAGTTCATCCAGACAAAGCAGAGATGATAGTGGAGTAAAAAACATGAATATGTCTTACCAACCGTCGAGTAATTTTAGAAGCCAATAGTGGAGACCTCTAATAAGATAGAATCCTGCTAGATCAGCTCCTCAAATGAGCTACAGTGTAGCAAATTCCACTCCATCTAGGGTTTCCCTACCTCATGCCCTACATGTGGAAAGATCCATAGAGGACCGTGCCATAGAGAGATTAGTGCTTGTTTTGGTTACGGACAACCAGGGCACTTTCTGAAAGATTATCCTCAAAGATTCACAGTTAGACCCCAGGCTTCTTAGTCCACAGTTCAGATGGAGAGAGTCAATAATAGTGGAATGCCGACGGGAAGAGGAAATGGTGGTAGAGGTATTGAGATTGGTAGAGGTACAGGGTAAGCTTCTGGTCAGACTTCTAGACAGACTTCTATGGGTAGAGGCAAAGGAAAGGTATATGCTTTATCACCACCTAAAATGTAGGCCTCTAACACAGTGGTTACAGGTATTCTTCCTATCCAATATATGGATGCAAGAGTACTATTTGATTCTGGAGCTACTCATTGTTTTGTGTCTTCATGTTTTGCTAAGAAATTGTCTGTGCCATGCAAATTGTTAGAAAATCCTTTGATTGTGTCTACACCTTTAGAAGAAAAGGTAGAAGTTCAGAATGTTTTTCTTTCTTGTATGGTAAAAATTGATAATAGAGAGTTAGAGGTCGATTTGATAGAATTGCCAATGTTGGAATTTGATGTGATATTGGGCATGGATTGGTTGTCCAAGAATTTTGCTTCCATCGGTTGTCATGATAAGAAGATAGTGTTTAAACCTCTTTTGGGAGAAGAATTTGAGTATCAAGGAGAAAGGAGTAAAGCACCGTATAATTTGATCTCTGCTATTGGAGCAAGAAGATTGTTGAAGAAAGGATTCCAAGGGTATTTGGCATACATTAGGGATACCGAGGTTGAAGTAAAAGGGATAGAGCATATACCGATTGTTAATGAATTTCAGGATGTATTTCCTGAAGTCCTACTGGGTTTGCCACCAGAAAGGGAAATCAAATTTAATATTGAAGTGTTACCGGGGACTAATCCAATTTCCATACCTCTGTATCGCATGGCACCGACTGAATTGAAAATGCAGTTGTAAGATTTGCTTGATAAAAGGGTTTATTCGTCATAGTAATTCACCTTGGGGTGCACCTGTTTTATTTGTAAAGAAGAAGAATGGTTCTTTACCGTTATGTATTAATTACAGGCAATTGAATAAGGTCACTATTTGGAATAAGTATCCATTGCCTCGAATAGATGACTTATTTGATCAACTGCAAGGTGCAAGCCATTTCTCAAAGATAGATTTGAGATCAGGTTATCATCAATTGAGAATTCGGAAGGAGGATATGTCCAAAACAACATTTCTAACCATGTATGGGCATTATGAATTCTTAGTGTTGCCTTTTGGGTTGACGAATGCACCAGCTGCTTTTATGGACTTGATGAATAGAGTCTTCAAACCTTACTTAGATAAATTTGTCATTGTGTTCATTGATGATATTTTGGTGCATTCAAAGAGTCGGGAAGAACATGAAGAGCATTTCCAAATAGTATTGCAAACTTTGAGAGAACATCGGTTGTATGCCAAACTCTCCAAATGTGAATTTTGACTTGATAGTGTGTGTTTCTTGGGGCATATAATTAGCAAGGAAGGATATAGCAGAATTTGTGGTAAAATGCTTAACCTGTCAACAAGTTAAGTTTGAGCACCAGAGACCTTCTGGGTTACTTCAACAGTTTCCACTTCCAGAATGGAAATGGGAAAGAATCACTATGGATTTTGTGGTTGGTTTGCCAAGGACTTCTAATGGGTATGACTCCATATGGGTAATTGTAGATAGATTGACTAAGTCAACTCATTTCTTGCCAGTTAAGACAACTTACTCAGCTTCGCAGTATGCTCAACTGTACAATGATGAAATAGTAAAACTTCATGGAGTTCCAGTCTCTATTATTTTATATAGAGGTACGCAATTCACATCGAGATTCTGGAAAAAGTTGCAAGAGTCATTAGGCACTCAATTGGATTTCAGTATAGCTTTCCACCCTCAAACGGATGGCCAATCTGAAAGGACCATCCAAACTCTAGAAGATATGTTGAGAATGCATATTCTAGATTTTGGAGGGAACTGGGATAAATATCTACCTTTGATTAAGTTTGCCTACAACAACAGTTATCACAGCACGATCAAGATGGCTCCTTATGAAGCATTGTAGCGAGAAAATGCAGATCTCCTATTTGTTAGGAAGAAGTAGGTGAGAAGTTCATAGAAGGACCTGAATTGATTCAGTACACTTCATAAAAGATACCCCTCATAAAAGAAAAATTGAAGACAGCATTCAATCGTCAAAAGAGCTATGCTGATCCTAAGAGAAGAGATCTCCAGTTTTCCATTGGCAATCATGTATTCTTAAAAATTTCACCGATGAAGGCTGTTATGAGATTCGGTAAGAAAGGTAAATTGTCTCCGAGATTCATTGGTCCTTTTGAGATTCTGGATCGAGTAGGAGAGGTCTCATATCGACTGGCATTACCGCCTAATTTGGAAAATGTTCATCCAGTGTTTCATGTTTCGATGCTTCGTAAGTACATTTCGAATCCATCGCATGTATTGCAAGCTCAACCGTTGGATCTTAAACAAGATTTGTCATATGAAGAAGTACCGATTGCTATTATGGATCGATTGATTAGAAAGCTTCGGAATAAGGAAATTCCAATGGTAAAAGTATTGTGGTGAAATCAAACTATGGAAGAGTGAGCAGAATATGCGAGATAAATATTCCTTTCTGTTTTCTGACAGTTAAAATTAATATTGTATTGTATTTTTGAAAGTATTAAACTATTGAGCTATTTGAATCGAAAGTAATGTTTTGTATTGATTGATTGTTTTGTTTAAAATTCGAGGACGAATTTTCCTAAGGAGAGAAGATTGTAATACCTTGAATTTTAAATTTGGTATTATTAAAAATTTTGGGTATTTTATTTATTAAATGAAATAAATATTTTAATTGATAAAAATTTTAAGAAAAATTTTAAGTATTAATTTATTTGTGAAAACGATGTTGTTATTTTAAATAATTGTTAATTATTTATTATTAATGTTAATAATATTTATTGATATAATTAAGTATAATTGAAAATATTTGGTATTTTAATTGTGTTAATAAAAATTAATTATTATTATTATTATTTATATTATATATATATATATATATATATATAAAGCAAAAAGTAAAAAAAAAAATTGAAATGATTTCTGCTTTATTAAAAGCAGAATGATTGGTCCTAGGACCAATCATTCTACTGGGTCAGGCACGAAGACCGAGAGAGAGAGAGAAAGGAGAGAGGAGAGAGAAAAAGAAAATTTGAGGCAGTCGGCTTCCGCTGGACTTTTCATCGCCTTCCAGTGATCGGATTTTGACACGCGCCGTACCATTGGAAAGAGGAGAGAACAAGATTTCCAACGCCATCTGAAACTCCTCCGTCCGCTGCTTACAGCCACCGCACACGCCGCCCAAAGCGAATCGTCGGCCAGAAGCTTTCGAGCTTTGTTTCATCAACTTTCCGACCTCTGTTTCTGACAATTTTGGTACAATTGCATTTCTTATCTTCTCAGCTTCGATTTGGTATATCATTTGTTAATTTTAGACTAACTTAAAATTTTGACCGAAATCCAACGACATCAGGACTGTCGGAGCAGATTTCCGACGAATCTCCGACGAACGGCAGAAATGATCGTTATTTTTGGATCCATTGTTTCGAGACGAGTTCGTTGATATATATTTCGTTAAAATCCGTTGCCGATTTATATTTTTCGGCGATATTCCGGTCACTTTTCCGGCGAACCTCCGGTGAGAAAATAGTTTATCTTCCGAATCTGTTTCAAATAATTATTATGATTTTATAACGTAATAATTTTTACGATTGAGTTATAGATCAGATCCGTATTAATTTTTAATGTAAAATTATTAATTAATTAGTATGGATTTATAGAAATCCTAAGATCCGGTAATAACTAAATTAAGGATTTTATTGTAGGTCAATGGATCAGATATTGTGATTTTTATTGAGGTGATTGAAATTAATTGGAGAAATTTGCATAGAGAGGTGAGTTATGGAATATATCGGTACATGGTAACTTACCATAAATTTATTATTTGCAAATCCTATTAAATTTTTTATTCTGAATAATTATATTACTTATTGATATTTATTGATAATATCATTTTGAATTGACATTTGAGTTCTTTTGTTATGTTGACCATATTGATTATTTGTTAACCATCTTTTGTTGATATGAAATTATTGAATTTTACCCATTGATTATTGAAAGACCACTTGGGTCTATACTTTTGTTATTGTTCATACCGAACCATTGACCGAACCATTAACTATATTTGTGACAAAACGCCTATACTAATGGGGGATAAGCCATTAGGCCGTATGCACTGGTAACTCAGCTGATAGAGTCAAATTTGTCAGTGTCCAACCTAGAGATGACTATAAACTCTAGGCATATGCTCATCCAAGCATGCGTTATTAGTTAAAAAGGGAGAAGTTACTGCCCTTATTAGTTATAATTAATTAATTATCTATTTGGTTCTGTCTATTAGGTGTCTGTTCTTGCCGGCACATATATATATATGTTAATGATCTGACCCATAATTTGATATATGATATTTCTTCATATAGCCCCCAAGTATAGGTATATTACATAATTCCCTGAGTTGAAGGCTCACCCCTCTTCACTATTTTTTTTTCAAGTGTTAAAGTAGAAGAGGCTAGAAACAGAGAATGTTGAGCTTCTTGATTTCCTTTTTTCTACAAGAAGCTATCTTTAATGTATTATTTATATTGCTTATGGTGTATTGTTTTAATATTCCTCTAGATACTCCGTAGTATTTGAATGGATATTACAATAAATATTTTCTGTATAATTAAGAAATAATGGATAAAATAATTGGGTTAAAATGTGATAAAATATATGATGGGTTTTGAATATGATTTGTGGATCCGGGGAATTTGATTTGGGTTCTACGGGTTTTTGGTGGCCTTATGCTTACCCATGCCCTAGGACCGTCGTGGCTTCGGAATCGGGTCGTGACAGTGAGAGTCCAATATTTTGCTTTGAAGTTGGAGAATCTCTATTGCTTGATCAGAAGAAAAATTGTCCAAAAGCTTTTCACAATCTACATAACAATATTCAGATGTACTGATTTTGATAAAAAATTTACCTGGTCTTAAATGCATTTTTACAAAATTTGAGGACGTGATGATCGATTGCCATGATTTGGATAAACTCTTGAATCGCACTAAAGATTTGAAAGGTAATTTCAAGAATAGTTCCACCAGTAAATCTTGATTAAGGCTTTGCGTTAGTATTGCCATGTCTTTCTTCAGAGTCCAAACTCCCTGAAATAGTAGTACGATAGGGTAAAATATTATCCCTATATCTCTATAAAAAGACGGTTATACATTCAAATCCAAATTCTCCATTTCCTAATAATTTAAGGTATATTTATGGTGTTTTCTATGATTACTTTGTTTCTAACAAAGTAAACCTACTTTGTTTTATTGATTATTACAACAAAAAAAAAGTGGTTCTTTTACGAAAAATCACAATTTTTTTTTGTAAATTAAATTATTTTTTCGTAATTCTTCTTGATTGCGAAAAAAGTTTTTATTTTACGAAAATATAATTTATTTTGTGTAAAACAATAACTTTACGAAAAATTCATAAATTAAAAAAAAAACGAAAAATAATTTCATAATTGATAAAAAAAATAGTTCTCTTACGAAAAATCACAATTCTCTTATATTTTTTCGTAAGTAAAACTAATTTTTCGTAATTCTTCTTAATTGTGAAAAAATTTAATTTTATGAAAATATGACTTATTTTGTGCAAAACAATAACTTTAAAAATAAATTCCTAAATTAACGAAAAAAAATAATTTCATTAATTTTATTTTATTTTGTTAATTTCATTAATTTTATAAAGTTAATTTCATTAATTTCGTAAAGTTAATTAATGAAATTATTTTGTTAATTTCGTAAATTTAATTAATGAAATTATTTCGTAAAGTTTATTATCAAAATTATTTTTCTATTTCATTTCGTTAATTTTATAAATTTAATTTTGTAAAGTTAATTAATGAAATTATATTTTTATTAATTTAGAAATTTTTTCGTAAAGTTATTATTTTGTACAAAATAAGTCATATTTTCGTAAAATTAAAACTTTTTTCGCAACTAAAAAGAATTACGAAAAAATATTTTAATTTACAAAAAATATAAGAAAATTGTGGTTTTTCGTAAAGTAAAATAAAGTAGGTTTACTTTGTTAAAAACAAAATAACCTATAAAGCACCATATATTTTATATAAAGTAGAATGGAATATTAATTACTTTTACAAAATATTGTGAGAAAATATGATATATATTTAATTTTATTTGTAAGTATTATAGCTATGTAGGTTTTCTCTCCTACGTTGAGAGTTAGGGTTTTCTCTCTTACATTGAGAGTTTTGTTCTTCTTGTTCCTGTAATAAGTTTTGGTGATTTCTTTGCTTTCTAAAGATGGAAGCCTCTATGTCTCAGTTAGCATTAATTAACAGTTGAAGAGGATGAGGAACTCATCCTCGAAGTGAATTTTGAATCAAGGTGGAGTTTTCAGAATATTGCCTTGTAGGGAGATTCTTAACAGATAAAACGATTAATTTCATAGTAATGAAGCATCGTATGGCTAGTGTTAGTGTGAAAGGAATCATGTAAACCATTCAACAATGGTGGCCACCTCCCACCACCTACCTTACCATTGTCAAAGCACCCATGTGCACTCCAAGACTCCAGCTATGCAGCTCCTTCAAGTCTTCCACCAATCAAGGCACCATTATTATATTATTTTCTCTATAAATATATCATTGTAATTCTCTTGTAAAACACCATTCATTAATATAATCATCAGTTCATCATGTAATCTAATATGGTATCAGAGCCTAAAGAGCTCATTCAAGCTCAATCACCATAGAAATCAAGAAAATCCAGTTTTTGCTCTGTTTTTTGGATCCTAAGCTTATGTCCCATTTTGCCCCTACATGCACACATTAGAAATTTTTTCTGACCATACCATCAGAAAGCCCATTAAATTATAAGAATTTTGACACAAACCGCACCCAAAACGGCCTCCTCACGCACCTCCAAAATATCTGCGAGTGGGATTCACTCGCTGCACGCGCCTACCAGAGGTTGAAGATGACCACGTGGCACCACGTCAGCAACAAAAGCCCAGTAGCAGCCACCTCATCCAGTCAGATGTTGCCACGTGTCAACCATCAGAGCCACATGTCATCTCTGTCAGCCCATCGAACCAATCATATTCTGCCATGTGTCACATGTCAGTGACACGTGGCCCAGTGAATTTTTGCCACGTGTCATACGTGGGACCCACTTCATTATCACTAGATGTCTCAGCCAATCATAATCCACCACGTGTCTCCTGCCATGCCAGCACCGTCAGCCACGTGATCGACACGTCATCCATTCATGTGCTGCCATGTGTCACCTGTTAGTGACACGTGTCCCTGCCAATCCGAACCAGTTCTCGCCATGTGTCCTAGTGATAGCCTGCCACGTGTCAAAGTAGGACCCACCTAATTTTCCACCAAAGAATTCTGACCAATCATATGCCGCCACGTCCTCAACGTGGCCCAGTCACATTCTGCCACGTGTCCAACGTGGGCCCTCTCTGCCACATCAGCGATCCACCCACCAGTCGACCTGACTTGGATCCGCGTTCCTGCCCGAACCAACCCGCGTTCTGACCCGCGGTCCATCCGATCCAACCCGAGTTTTGACCCGACCTACCCTCAGGTTTGGTTCTCTGTCTGACCGAACCGGTCCAGTTTGTTTTGACCAACGGGTTCAGTGAGTTTTTTACTAGTTTTTAGCAAACTCAGACCGATTCCCAAGGTTTTTAAACCTTATGAATTCAATTTTGCCGTCCATTTTGCAAAATTCTGTCTCTAAATTAATTTTCTTAATTTTCCCTCTATTTTCTTTGTTTTTCCAACAGCCGGTTCGACTCTCTTCAGACCGATTCTAAATGAACCTTTACTGGTTCCCAAGGTTTTTAGACCTTCTGAAATCAATTTTGCAGTTTGTTTGGAAAAATTCTGTCATTTTGTATATTTTTCATCTTTTTCTCAATTTTCTATTTTTTTTTAACCGGTAGGTTCAACCCTTTTTCGACAGGTTCTGAATGAACCATTCCTGGTTCTTGAAATTTTTAGACCCTCTGAATTTATTTTCGGTATCTGTTTTGTCACTTTGTGACTCAATTTTCTGTTTTGGGCATTTTTTGAATTCATTTTGCCCTTCTGAATCAATTTCTGGTATCTTATTTATCAGTTTTCAAATTTATCTCTTATTTTGGGCTATCTGAATTAATTTTTTGGCCTTCAAAAGCCATTTATGGCTTCTGTTTTATCTATTTTAGACTTTGTCTCATGTCTGAATCCAAATTTGATATCAATTTTACCAGAATTTGACTCGGTCTCCTGTTATCACGTGTTCCGCCACGTGTCTAACTCCAATCTTTGTTACCAGATTTCGACTCTAGTTATCTTCGAATTTATTTTTCAGTTCTACTACTTTTATCAGTTTATGTTTTATTTCATGTTTTCAGTCTGTTTTCACTAGTTGTTTACTATGTATTCTGTTTTTTGTTTCAACCCATTTTCTGAATCTACTGAGCAACCTCAAGTTGGCATCTATGATACCATCTTGAGTTTGAGGAGGGGTGTTAGTGTGAAAAGAATCATGTAAACCATTCAACAATGGTGGCCACCTCCCACCACCTACCTTACCATTGTCAAAGCACCCATGTGCACTCCAAGACTCCAGCTATGCAGCTCCTTCAAGTCTTTCACCAATCAAGACACCATTATTGTATTATTTTCTCTATAAATATATCATTGTAATTCTCTTGTAAAACACCATTCATTAATATAATCATCAGTTCATCATGTAATCTAACAGCTAGTATTTGGTGTCCTTGCAAATGTATCTGCATCAAAGAAATTAAACCTGAGTTATTCCTTTTCCAGTTTTTCCATCCCATTGATATGAAGCAGGTGTTTGATGGGGGCCCTTGGACTTTTAATAATCATCACTTAATTCTTCACCATTTGAAGAAGGGTGAGGCACCAACGAGTGTGCCATTATATCATACTTGCTTCTGGGTTCAAGTTTACGACCTTCCAATAGGGTATAGGTCAGAAGGGGTTGGGAAGCAGTTAGGTAATTTCATTGGCAAGTTCCTTAAATATGATGTTAACAATAGTACTGGTCTCTGGCATAATTTTATGTTAATTCATGTGACTGTGGATGTTAGAGTTCCATTGAAACGTTGGAAGAAAATTAGAAAATCACATGGGGACTAGTCTATTGTTAAGTTTAGATATGAACGTGTCTGAGTATATTTTATTTTATTTGAGGTTTGTTGGGTCATTCTGGCTATTTCTGTCATGTTCTATTCTCCACACCTGAAGGGGCAGTAACTAAGGAATGGGAGGTTGTGGCTCCGTGCTCAAATGAGGTATGCTTCTAATTATGGTGGTGAGAGGTGGTTGATGGAGGGTATGGTTAAGCAGGGTGGTGATGTTGTTGGTAATTCGAATTTATGTGTGGAGGATAAGGGAAAGAATATTCAAATTTCAGTTCCTAAGTCTCTTGTTTCCAATTATTTAGGGACTGTTAGTAATGTTTATCCTATGATTGAGGGATCTGGAAGTTGGGTAAGGAGATTTGTGATACAAGTTGTGTGGATGAGCTGGCAAATATAGGCAATGAAGAGAATGTTGGGCTTGAGCTGGAGGAAGCCTGTAAAAGGAAGAAAATTATGCTTATTGAAGCTGAACAAACTGATAACATGGTGGTGGACATGACTCTTACCTCTAATGCTAATGCAACTATCCCTCTTAATAGCTTAGTAACTAGTGCAGGTTTAGATATAAAAATTATAACAGCGGGACCCCAATAAGCGGGCTTGTCGAGAGCAATGATAGGCCTTAGCTGGAATTATCGTGGGATTATCAACTCATGAATAGTATTAACTCTTTGTGAGCTTGCTAGGTCTCAAAGACCAAATTTTATTTTTTTGATTGAAACACTTGTGCATGCATCTAAAATTGAAGAAGTTAAAATAAGGCTTGGGTTTGAGGATTGTTGGGCAATTTACTAATACATGTTAACATTGAAAAATAATTACCTATATATGCTATATGAAAATAATGTCAAAAATATGTCATTTTTTTTGTCAGAGGACTTGAATCCGGTTGTTTTAGTACCGAAAATTTGTTAAATAGAATATAAGGTTCAAACTACCAGATTTGATTGCCACATAGGCATGACTCCGGTAGTTTAAACACCAAATTTGCATTAAAATATTGCTTTTGGCAGGTGAATCTTTGAATCCGGCATTTATATATTCAGATTCTGAGACACCTGTATGATGGGACTTTTTATGCAGAGTCAATCCGGCACTCAAAGTGCCAAATTTCTGTAGACCGTTAGATCCTCCTTGTAATACCCCAACCTCAAGTCGTTCTTGTACACCGAAAATATAGATGAATAATATACATGGATTTCTATGCTATGAGATTGTGAGTAAATTTTTCGCGATCTAAGCCAAGTGAGCTATAAGTGTTGTATTGGATTGAATTGGAAATGCAAGGATACGATAATACCCGAATTCATATAGATTTATTGATGACCATATGCATAAGTATCAGTTCACGTGTATGAATGAATAA
>CATKHJ010121912.1:0-21048 GCA_949750685.1 Vernicia montana | reverse complement strand
ATGATTGGGACTAGATATAAGTGTATGAAATTTTATCCCCACAAGACAGTATGTGCGAAGATTGGGATTTTAGACATGGATTAGGAAAT
Source organism: Vernicia montana (assembly GCA_949750685.1). NCBI lineage: Eukaryota > Viridiplantae > Streptophyta > Magnoliopsida > Malpighiales > Euphorbiaceae > Vernicia > Vernicia montana. Next base: position 20,959 of record CATKHJ010121912.1, on the reverse strand, counting down.
GACTCGCTCTAATATTTATGTTGACACTCTTAATCATTATCAAGCTAATTCATATATATAATGAAAATGGGTTGGAATTATTCTCACTCTTCCAAATTCTTCTTACACTCTCATCATCTCATTAGTTGGTTGTGATTAATTTTTTTTTTTAAATGTCAATTTTAATCTTTTATATTATAAGTAAATTTTAATTTTTTGAACTTTCAATTATTTATCTTTTTTCAAAAAAAAAATAAATAAAAATTTAATATCTCGTGTATCCCACACATTGGTAAATTTAATATTTTTATTATTTTAAAAATAATTATAGTATTATTGAGTTAAAATTCATTGATAATATATAGGGGACGAAGCCATTGCTACCCACTAATATCAAATAGCTTGAAAATTAATCTTGCAACCAATTGAAATTCCAAATTTATATTTGTGTAAGTGTTTTTAACTCATGCAGTCATGTTTATATTTTATATGTATAATTTATTTTTTATAGTTTTGAAATTCATACTTATATTTTAATGAATAGCATATAAATTTATTTATTTATTTTATAATAATAATAAAAAAACAAAGTAAAGAATGGAATCTTCATTTAGATATAGGTAGCCATAGGCGGTTCGAAACCAAACTCGAACCAACTATAAATTGGGTCAGAATTGTAGTTACGGTTTCGGTTTGGTCTTAGCTTGTAACCATTTATAGTTCGATTCATATTTCATAAAACTTTAAACTTGAATCGAAATCACTGGTCTGATTCTGATTCAAACCATCAGCTAAAAGCTTTACCTTTTGATTTTAAAAGTAATTTTTGTAAAAACAAATTAAAAAATTGATTTAGATTCGATTCAAAATATGAACTAAAACCATATGAATCAAAATTAGAACCGAACCGTCTATCTATGGTCCGAATTCAATTCTATAAAATATTAAACCAAAATCATCGGTCCGATCTCGATTACAGTCCAGTTTGGAACTGTGGTCGAGGCTAGATATAGGTGTATGAAATTTTATCCCACAAGACAATAGATGCGAAGATTGGGATTTTAAACATGGATTAGGAAATGACTCACTCTAATATTTATTTTGACACTCTTAATCATTATCAAGCTAATTCATATATATAATGAAAATGGGATGGAACTATTCTCACTCCTGCAAATTCTTTTCACACTCTCATTATCTCATTAGTTGATTGTCATTAATTTTTTTTCTTTAAATGTCGATTTTAACTTTTTATCTTATAAGTAAATTTTATTTTTTTTAACTTTCAATTATTTATCTTTTTTCAAAAAAAAAAAAAGGGTAATTTATAATTTAGTCCCTGAGATTTGCTTAAATTAATGACTTGGTCTCTGCAGTTTGAGAAAAAAGCTTTTTAGTATATATATATATATATGTTGGAGACAACCGAAGCACTTGGGCTGGGCTATCAACGTGGAGCGATGTTGCTGTCCAGATCGAGCTTGCAGTGGTCGATATTGATGGGCACCTCTTCTCCAACGTCGTCTCTTTCACCGTCGCCAAACGCACTCTTCCTGGCCATTGGGTTTTGGAACAGGGAGCGGATACCCAATTCCTATTAATGGGTAAGACACCGTCCTCTTTGGTTATACGACGACGTTTTGGCTTACATGGGTGGGGTCTGACTGAGCATTTTGTGAAGATCAGTGCCACCTATTACTTCAATCAGTGCTGGACGATCAACATCATTCAAGTCAATATTAGGGCCATTAGGCCTTTCAAGCGAGAGAAGTTTAGTGGCTTGCACTTTGAGGAGGTGGGCAAGTGGTAATAGCAGTTCTTGAAGTTAATTAGATTAAGAACTGATAGAAGTTGCAGGGTCGTTGGTCTTGCTCTGTTTCAATGTTTGCATTATTTTGCATTGTATCTGATTCAATATTTGATGTACTGAATTTGGTATTGGTGTGCTTTTTTATTGCCTTTGCAATTGAATCTTCATTGTCAAAAAAGTTGTGCTGATTCATTTGGTTTTAGTGTTTATTAGGCAAAAAAGCATGTGATTCCTGTTATAATTTTTATCACTCTATGTTCACTTTTATTAAGATTTCATTTTGCTTTCTAACTTTTTATGTAAAATATTGCATTTGGGTTAGCTAGTTGAGAAGTTATAATTTCCAATTGCTGCATGAGCACAGGTACCAAATTCCAATTAATATGGGAATGGTGAGGAGGTGGCCGACTCTAAATTTTCATAAGTAGAGTTGTGTAATTCAACTGGATAGTTGGCAAAACCAGATTTCTATGAATTTGTTTAGGTTTAATTTGTTAAATTTGATTAATTTATTGAATTAGATTTATTAATTGATTTTAGGTTTAATTTGTAGAGAGAGAGAGAGTGTGTGTGATGATAAATGATTGAAGAAATATGACTGAAATAGAAAATTTAATTGCAAATTAAGAGTATTTTAGACTTTTCATAACATTTTAACGGAAAAAAGTAACAGAATGATTATTTAGTGTAACGAAATGAAATCTCGGGGACTAAAGAACTCATTTTTCAAACTGCAATGACGAAATCATTAATTTAGCCAAATTTTAAAGACTAAATGGTAAATTATAAAAAATAAAAATTTAATTTTTCGTGTGTGCCACACAGTGGTTGGTATGGTTATCTAGATTATCTACAGGGAGATAAAGACTGACGCATATTGCAATTACGTATACAACCGAAAAAACGTGCCCAGGAATAAACGACCTTAACAACCAGCCAAACAATGCTTGAAAATGAAACTAAATTTCTCTCTCGTTCATGTTTCTAGATGCTTTTCGCTATCACCTTCTAGAACCCAACTCAACACCATGAATCTGTAATAGAGTATAAACTTCCCATCACCATCTCGTGATCCCTTTCTTTTCAGGCACTTAATGAAAAATAGCCGATCTTTCCCTTTTCTTTCTTTTTTTTTTTTTTTTTTTTCAAAATTTGAATTGAAATTCTCTTGTATTTATATAAATATATTTTTTCAGTTTAGATTTTATTATTTAATTAATATATAATAATTATAATTGAAAAATTAATTTCTAATTAATGAAATACCAATTAATTATTATTTTGAATTTAAAGTTGGTAGGATATAATTACATAAACATAATATTATATATATGTTATTATATTTGTATAAATAATTTGTTCAATGGTGAATTCTATAAAAAGATTTGAAGAAAACAAAAATAAAGAACAAATCGTTTTATAAAATAAAGTGAAATTCTTGTGTTTGTATTTTGTATAAAACTTAAAAATAAGAATAATAAAATTACATTATTTCTAATTCTAATTTTTATGTTATTAATATAACATTATGTTAGGGCTGATCACGATACTCGGAAATACCCGACTGAATCAAAATACCAAACAGTTTTAATACTGTACTATAAGAAATTTGGGATTTAGGGCGAGAACAATACTGAATTATACTAAAATTTTTAATTTGGTACGGTACTGATTTTTAACTCATATTCGAACTGAAAACTGTACCGAACTGAACCGGTTGAACCGATCAAAAATCCCGATATCAAACTAAATTTTAACATAATATTAATTAAATATATATTAATTAATTATTATATATATAAGTTTTAATAAAATTTATTAAAATTCAAACATTATGTCTAGGGTTGAGTACAGTACTCGAGAATACTGCACCGAATCGAAATATCGAATTATTTTAGTACTGTACTATAAAAATACCGAACTGTTTTAATACTGTACTGTAAGAAATTTAGGACTTATAGCGAAAATTATACTGAAAATTTTAATTTGGTACGATACTGGTTCTTAACCTAATATCAATTTGAATCGAACTGTATTCAGTCCAAAATTAGACTTATTAATATTTTATTTTATTTGGTACATAAAAAAAAAAAATAAAAGAAGAAAATTTATCATACATAAAATAAAACACTCAATTATTAATATATTTGAATATGTAATTGGAATATTTTAATATATTTAAAGTTTATATATATTTTTTTATTTCTTATTTATATTTAGTACTTAAATAAATTTAAAATCCATTCTTTAAATATGTTGGAGACAGAAAGATCCCACAAAATAGTCCAATTTAGAAAATTAATCATTTCCCCTTTTTATCTTATTTATTATTTTTTTTTAATTTTTTTTTTCAACCTCTCTTTTATTTCTCTCTTTCTCAATATATATATATATATATATATATATATATATATTTCCTCTATATACCTCTTCACAACATAGAAAACACAGTTCAAACTTAACCTCTTTCTCCAAATTCAAAATTCAAAATGATAGAATACACCAATTATCAAGACAACATAGAAGAAGAAGAAGAAGAAGAAACTCTCTCTCTTTGCGACCTTGCACTTGATGAAGAAGAAAATCAAAAAGAGAACTCGAAAATGTCAAGCCAAACTCGAAGATCATCATCAGAGCCACCGGAATTCTTTGAGTTCTTTAGCGACTTCAGCTCCGATAATATGTGCTCAGCTGAAGACATAATCTTCTGCGGTAAATTAATTCCCTTCCAAGATCTCAAAACTCATAATAATAACCATTACACTACTCCACAAGACAAACGACACTTATCTTTTCGCCGCCGATCTGAGTCTTTATCCGGGTTACACAGCTCTATCATGACTCGTTCAAATAGTATTAACACTACTAAACTCATGATGAGAAATAGCCGGTCTCTTGATTATCGGAAACTTCAGAGATTGTCAAGTTCTAATAAAATTTCACCGGAATCTGATACTTCTATTGATCGTAACTCCTGCGTTAGAAGTATCGGAAAAGGTGACGGAATGGTTAAAAAGGCCGTCAAGCCAAGATGGTATGTGCTTATGTTTGGAGTAGTAAAGCCTCCTATAGAAATGGAACTTAAAGATATAAAAAACCGGCAAGTTCGCCGGAATATTCTGTTCCCGCCGTCGGTATCAGATACGGTGAAAAAGCCTCCGATTAGTAAAGGATCTTGTAAGATTCTCAAAGTGTTGAGTTGTAGAGATCCTGCCAGTGTTGCGGTAACGACGCCATTTTACACGCCGCCAGTATAAATTTTATATGGACAATATTGTCCTTATAAATTTGAAGATAGTATCGAGTTTGCAGAATGGTGAGGTTCAATAGGTCAATTCAGATACTGGATAAAACAAAAAGAAACATAATTTTTCCTTGACGTAGAAGGGAGGATGTATAGGGTACAGTGACGGTACATGATTGATAATGTTTCTCTTTATTAATTGATTAGAACTGGAAGCTTTTATTTTATTTGATATATTTTTTGTTTGGTTAGGTGGCTATAGTAATGAATGATGATCACGAGAATGCCAACATTGATGTTTATTAGTTTTTATTATTATATTTATTGAATTATTATTATTATTATTTGTAATAATAAAAAGATATATATTTATTATTGTGTTGTTTGTCTTTTTATTTTTTGGAAGTTGGTGGAAATGATATATACATTTGATCGGCCATATAATATATGACAAATTAACTTTACCATAAAAATAAAATAAAAATTTAGAGACACAAAACTTTGTTTTTTTCAACCTTTAAAATTGTCCATATTTATGGAGAGTTGGAAAGATAAGGATGTGAGACGACATTTCCCATTAAATTGGGTTTTCATAATTTGAATATAAATTCTAATACGACATTTCATATATTACACGTCTTTTGGAATTTTCCCCATATTTTTAATTAAGAGTTTTTATAATTAAAGATATAATTGAATGATAGAGTTGCATCAACAACCGATTTATATATATATATTACTGTTAAAATGTGTTTAATAATGTGAAATGAAGTGTATCACTAGATATAATTTTTTTTCCTTCAAAGATTTAGTATCCGAAATTATTACGGACTCTAATTAATTCATATTCAAATCGGATGAAATCACAAGAACATACCCAGAGCTTAAATTCGAGACCTCTAATTAAATTACATCAATTTTTTACCAGTTGATTTACGTCATATTGGATTAATTTAATAATAATTTATTTCTTAAATTGGATAATAGATTTAAGTTCGAGTCTCTCATTCTCTCTATACTAAATAAAAAATGATGTGAAATGAAGATTTTATTTATCTCTTTGTTAAGGAGGAAATTATAAAATATACTCAATCCATTTTAAAATATCTATCGTTTTAGAGATTTTTTTTTCAAAATATCTATCATTTTAAAATTTTAAGAAAGTATTTATTTATTTATTTTTAATTTTACTCTCTTTTTATTTCTCTATTAAATATTTGCATTAATTATTTTTTTTCCACATTAAAATAAAAAAAAAACATTTTAATTTTTTTAATTTAGAATTGTAAATCAAAATCTTAAATGGCAGATATTTTAAAAGGGAGGAATACATCAAATAATTGAATTACTATATGACCAAGGGTAGTCAGATTAATTTCCAAGTTATCATTAATTATAGATAACAAATTTTCGATCATTGAAAGGTCAAACATTGACAACAACAAAAAGAAAAAATTAATTTTAGTTCATTTTAATTATAATTTTGAATGGATTATAAATTTTTAAGTATTATTATTCTAAAACTTATTTTTATTAAATATTTCAAATATTATCAAACATTAAGAAAGGTCAAACATTAATGTTAAATGGTTGTGATTCGTATTGCAGCAAAACGTTTCCCATTTTTTAAGTATATACTGTACATACGTTTGGAATTGCTGTTAGGAATTAAAAAAACATTTTTAGAATTTTTAGAATTTTTATTATTTTTTATAAACTTTTTTTTCAATTTTATTTTTAGAAAAAGTATCAATTTACCTGTTTCTATTTAAAAACAGTTTTTAAAAACATATATAATTTTTTTTTATTGAAAAACGTTTTTTTCAAACTCAATCTCAAACACATCCTATGTATAGTATATACATGAGAGGAGCTATATCCAAATACCAAGAAGATAAATGATTTTTTTTTTTATAAATTTAATTCTGATTGAAACTTAAATTTAAAATATTTCAATTTTTTCTAAAAACAAATACTATAAAACTATTAAATCAAAAGCTAATTAATTAGTAGATAATGACTGTTTTAATTATTCTAAGAAGTTGATTTTACAATCGAATTGTAATATTCAAGCTGCATGTTTGTTTGCGTGTTGGATTGTAATCCAAGTTGTAAATAGTTGTCCCTACTGTTCCATCTGTAACCATGACTTCTACGTACTATCTTCAATAAATTTTTCTTCATAAGTAGACTTCTTTATATATATATATATATATATATGTCATCTTGTTACTTTAATATCTCACAAAATAAAAATTGCTAATAATAAATCATTTTAATCTCTTTGAACAAGTTCAGAGAAGAAGAAGATTCATATCACTCAACTCAACTAAAATATCTACATTACTGAGTTTATATGCACAGAGAGCTCAAGAGAGCTTAATAGAGAAGTTAACTAAAATATTTAACAGCCTAACAAATGAAGTAACAGTAAATTGACACATCAGCAAGTATATCTCACGAACATATCTTAATGTAACTAATTAAGACAGCTGGCTTCATTCTCTTCACTCTTTTATTAATCCAAATAAACTGCATTTAGATTAAAAAAAAAAAATAAAGAAGAATAATAAAGAAGACCGAAATGAAGGTATGAGACAACTTTTTTTTTTTTTTTTTTTTGAATTAGGTAAATTATTTATTTTTTTCATCATTTTCTTTTATATGTCTCAGTAATATCTTGTAAGTTTTTTTTTTTTTTTTGAAACTAAGGAGAGGAAACACCCAATAAAAACGTATTAGACTATACAACAGGAGGTAATCTTCCCTTCTAATATCTTTTACTAAATTGATGACAACTATTTGTGATTTGGGAGACTCGAATATGAGACCTCCCACTTCTCACATCCTTAAAGAATATGAAAAGACCAATCAAATCACACCTTATTGACTACTATCTTGTAAGTTTATATATAAAAAGTTCCAATTTAAATACTTTTTATTAATAATTTATTCATTTATTATAAATTTTTTAAATTTGAACCTTCCATGAGGGATGAAGGATGATATTAGCACAAATATCTCATATTAATTTAAAACATATGAAGAATATAAACTAGCATTTGCCTACAATAGTGTATACTTAATTTGAAGTTGGATTAAGGGTTTACCATTAATGCCTTATTTATACATATCTAAGTCCCTCAAATTACAATTTTCACTAGTAATTTAGAATATCAGGGAACAAAATAAATAAAATAAAAGTCTAAACTAAAAAAAAAAAAAAAAAAATTATTGGATCAAATTTGATGAACAATTTATCTTATTTTGTATCGTTAAAAACTAAAAATGATAAAAAAAAATAAAAAAAAATAAAAAAAAAAAAACAAATGAATATTACAATTTGAATCAAATCGAACATATAAAAAACAATTATGGGTATTCTTTATGGAACTTTAGTAGTTACAAGCCGGCTTTTATTAATTTCTTTGCATATGATGAGTGTATAAAACAAATATTGATAAATTTCATATTTTAAATATAAGACAACTCACTACAAGAAATATATATATATATATATATAATTTTCATAATTAATAGCCTTCAATAATGTTATTATATACATTTACTTAGTTACACCATTAACAAGTTACCATTTAGTAATATTATTAGCATATTATTAAAAATATACACTTATTATTAATTATTAGTTTTAACCTTAAGTATCAAATGATAATAAATTAATAATATTAAATGTAATATTTATTATAGTAACTTATCAATAATGCACATGACAAATGTCATATTAGCTATTGGTATAATGGTTGAGTAATTGAATATATTTTAGTAGTTGTAAACATAGTTTGGTGGCAATACATCTCTCAATTATACAATAGACTCATATTTGAATTCATCGTATCTCCCATGCTAAAAATTTTTTTTAATACATTTTTTTTATTTTTTAAATAATACTCCATCCGTTTCATAATAATAGACGTTTTATAAAATTACACACATATTAAAAAAGCTATTAAATAGTTTCAATTTTAATCAAAATAGACAAATATACCTTTATTTTATCATTAAAATTTATTTATTTTTTCTCTCACTAAAACTCTATCATTAGAGAAATTTTTAAGTAGATTAAGTCTACCAGCTCATCCATAGACTAATCCAATAAAAATAAATCACATCAATTAATGATGCAATGTGAAATTATTAATGTGACATTATTAATTGATGTGTCTTATTTTTATTGTATTAATTTATGAATAAATTGGTAAACTGAATCTACCTAAAAATTTCTCTTATCACTAATAGGATAAAATTAAAAAAATATAATAAATACTGTATATAACTCTTAAAACGATAATTACTTTAAATCAAATTTTTTTTTTCTAAAACGTTCATTAATTTAAAACAGAGATAGTGTATAATAATAATATACTAGGATAGTTTGGGGCCTATATATTTGAGTCTACTCATTCTTAATAGGCATGCCAAAGAAATAAATAGATTTTGGCAAATGAAGCAAAGGATTAAAATAAAGTGAGTGGCCATTTCCTAAATGATTAGAGTAATATAATGTTGTCAACAATTAATAATTATAACGCGAAGATTATAGCTTTGGTAATGGAAACAACATTTATTAATACATCTACTGTTATATACTTACATGTGATGTGCCCTATCCCACTTATCGTGCCATAGAACTAGTGGTACAACATTATCTCTTAATAATGTGTTTCAACTTTTTTTATTTTCTTTCTTATAAAAAACCTTATTAAAAGTAGACTTCTTTAAAATATGCATTGGATATCACAAGAAGTCATTATACTTTTAAATAATTTTACAATTTAAAATTTTGAATATTAATTATTATTATTCGGTGGTTAAAATTTAATATTTAAATTTTTAATACTTGATTTTAAATCTATATGAAAGTAGGACAAAAAAAAATTCACATATTTCTCTTTAGCAAAAGTGAATCAGTGCAAATTGAATTACTGGTCTTTAAAGAATTACGAATGGAAACTCTACATAATCCACATCTTAGATTCTAATTGTAGAGAGATTTTTATTGTTTTTCTGTTTTTTTGTGTTGTTCACTTTTGCACACACATTATTTTTTCTTTCTGTTTCACTTACAGAGAACTTTCCACTCATGAGAAGTTATTTTCCAACAACTGCTCTTCAGTAGGTCTCCAAAATTCATAGGTTGAGTTTTTTATTATGGGCGGACCCCAACCCAAATATCCAATATTATCAAACACAATTTTAATATTTGATTTTTTAGCTGTTGGCTGCCAATCACCAATAACTAATTGCAATTGCTAAACCAAACATATTTTAATATTTTTTATTTTAGTATATATTTCTTTTAATGATCAAATAAAATAATATCATATCATTTTAAATTAATAATTCAAATATCAATTAGGGTATTTTTTTTTAATGAGATAAATTACCATTTTTATTAAAAAATTAAATTTAGATAAAAAAAATAAATAAATAAAAATAAAATAATATCATATCATATGAAATAAATGTGTTAGTATAAAATTGAATCTAGAAGGAATTGAAAATTGAGAAAATGATGGAAAATTTTTCACACCAAAATTGACAATCGGCGACTCTCTCTATTTTAGATTAAACTTTGAGGCTTTAAATCCATAAATTTGATTAAAATCTATAGGATTAAAAATTCACATTCTATGTGGATTTTTAAATCTTTTAATTTTAAAAGTTTTGGAGTATGATAAATTTTAACGAATTCATGGAATGTAAATCAAATTTTCAAACTAAACAAAGAACCGAACTACAATTTATAAATTTTACGAAATTGATCACTTAAATCTTTCAAAACAAACTAGCAAATTGAAAATCTATAAATAAATGGTAGCACCACAAAGTCTTTTATTGAATTATTCAAGGTCTTAGCCGTTTTAAATGGCACATTCAATGCAGCTTCCCATGAAAAAGGAAAATGATTGTAGGATTTTGTATATATTTTTCTTATTTTTTGGGAAAAAATAAATGTTAATTACTTGTTCTAATTTATTAAGGAAAATTATAAATAGTCCATGCATGACACATGTCGTCCGTTCAAAAAATAGTAATGTTATTAAATATTACTCCTTACTTTCTTTTTATCTATAGTTTAAAAAAAAGAATTATTTCGTTTTATTTATCACTTTAATTCCATAAAATTAAATTTATAAAATTGAAATAAATATTTTTCAATATTTCAAAAACAAAACTTTTTAAAAATATAAAATATAAAATAAATTATATAAAATTATATGGAATTTATTCGTTCCAAACAGATTATTAAAATAATATAAGGAGGTTGTTAAAAAAAATTAAGGTATTATTATTATTATTATTATTATTTTATCTCCATTGAATGCTTAGTAACTGTATTAATAATAATTTAGTCATGTGTAGTTATATTTTCTTATAATTGCATTATTTGATAATTTTTTTTCAATTTTTTTATAATTATTTTAAATGACAAATAAAAAAAAATGAAGAAAATATGTTACAACCCATAATATAATTTGAATTTTATGAATTTTGATTTTTTAGTAATAAAACTTAATGAATAGGGGGTGAGATTTGTTGAGCAATATAATGCCATAATAGACATGGAGATGAGATGAAAAGGAATTCTACTTTCAATAATGTCTAGCTAGGTAGATTATTTCTAAAGCTAATTAATTACGACATCAATTTCAGATGGACTGCCAAAATACGCAACTAATGACATAATTGACTGAACTCTCATCTTCAAGTTTCTTTAATTTTAATTTTCATATTTAATCATAGTTTCTAGACTTGAAGAGCAAGAGAACTAACTTTATAGCTCTTTAATTAGTGCTTCTAATGTTGGTTATTTTAGAGTTTAATACTAGGAATGAATGATAATGAGAATTTACTATTTGTATATCTATCGGTGGAATTATTTGTGGGTGGATTATGGGTCTAAATTTGAAAAATATTAAAAATTTTAAAGGTTTTGTTCGCTCGATTTGTAATTTTTTTTATATATCACGAATACATCTATCTATCAATTAAATATATTATCATTAAATATTTTATATTTATAAATTAAATTTTAAATATTATTATTAATTAGTATTTAAAAATAAAATAATATAAATATATTTGAAAAGTCAAGATTAAGGATAAAAGCATTAAAATTAACCAAAGACATCACTATCAAGTTCAAGGTGGGATATATATAATTTCTTTGCGATAAAATAATATTGCCAATTCTAGTGTAATAAAGTAATTATATGAACAATGTGGAGAATAAATCTATTCTATAAATAAATAAGTCACGATAATATCATTTTTTGAGTGCATACATTATATAAGCTTTATATTGGGATATAATATTATTATGTTAACAAAATGAGGACAATTTTTTTTTTTAAAAAAAAAAGAAATCTTAGTTAGCATTAATATAATTAAGAGTAGAAACTTTTTATTTGTTGTACTAATTAAATTTGACTATAAGTAAGAATGACCACGAGTCAAATATAGTGAATTTTGACATATTCATACTCTATTCATTTTGTATCATGATGAAACAAATTTAAAGACGGGATAAAATAAATTTAAGTGCTGAATAAGATAAATCGAGCTATAAAATAAATTTTAAAAATATAATAAATATATATATAAACGAGCATACGACACGAGTATGTCAATACTCATCTTACCTCATTTATAAATAAGACATGTTTTACTTGTCCCATTAAATTAAAATTAGGTTAGACGGATAATCGACGGAACATGTAAAAATTGCCATCCTAACTATAATGCATTATTTCTAAGCCGCCTGTGGAGAAGTGGGTTTAGGTGTTTAAAAGCACATTTACTTGGTGTTCTTTTTAAATTATTATTATAATCAACCACTTGGAAGAATACAAAACAACATAAGCCAACCCACTAAATACTCAATAATCATAACATAATAAAATCATTAATTATATAGAATAACTGCACAAGGATCCAATAAGTTTGACAAATTATTCTCACACTCTCATTATTTTTTTTAGACTATTTAATGCTCAATTACAAGTTAGCTGTCATTAATTTTTTATTTTTTTATTTTTATAAATATCAATTTTAACCCTTTATATTATAAATAAATTTTAACTTTTTTTTTTCAAATATAATAAGTATATAAAAAAAATATTACTTTCACTTTATAATTTTTGCCTATTTCTATTGATAATTTTTTTTTAAATGATGAAAGTCAATTGTAAAATAAAATATATCATTTAAATAATGATTTAGATTTAAATAAAAATTCATTTTTGTATAAATTATAATAAATTTGTAGATAAATTTTAATTTTTATATCTTTTATTTCTTTGGGTTAAGAATTTATCTTTATTTATATTTATAAAATTGTAAAAGAAAAAATATTTATCATAAAAATAATATATTTGACTTGACAAATAATAAAATATTTTAAAAAATAAAAAATAGTGTATTTTTATGTAATAATAAAATTAATTATTTTATAATATAATTAAAGTATAATATTTATCATAAGGATAATATAAAAAAAATTAAATATGTATAAAAAAATATTTAAAAGGTTTAAGAATACATATTTATTTCTAAGTAGAAAGTATAGTATAACAATATTTCATAAATTATATGAAGAATTTTTTTTTTTTAATTATTGATGAATCAAGTAAAATATATATTTTTTACTTTTATTACTTGAACATCTTGTATATTCTTTTAAATTTTATAAAATTATAAAATAAATTTATAAATTTTGGGATTATAACCACAAGTATCATATAAATTAAACTTTTATTTGTTGTTTTTGAAAAAAAAAATAATTGAAAAAAAAAAAAAAAAAGTTAAAATTCATTTATAATACAAAAGGGTTAAAATTGATATTTTAAGAAAAAAGTAACGACAACCAACTTGTAATTGAGCATTAAATAATCTAAAAAAAATAATGGGATTGTGAGAAGAATTTGGATGAGTAGAAATAGTCCCACCTTTTAAACAAACCTATGTAATATAAAATATATATATAATTTTTGATAAATAGAGAAATTTTATTAATCAACAAGACAAATCATAAACCAAGAGAGCTCTTACAAACTCAAGAGCCTTTTGTCAAAATGAGGGACTAGCATATGAACGAGTTGCTTGAGCAAAAGCATGGGCAACTCTGTTCACTTGTCTTTTAACAAAAGAAACAATTACATTATGTAAACTGTTTAACAATGACCTACAATCATGAATCAAAACACCATACTCAGAATAATTCAAACTAGAAGAATAGAGGCTATCTACCACCCTTTAGCATCTAACTCGATTTGCACATTACTAAATCCCTGAGCATCTAGCTGTTTCAATGCTTCCAACAAACCCAACACCTCAAGTTCTTTAGGATGATAAATACCAAGAAAAGCCTGAGTGTAACAAAAAAGAAACTAACCAGCTGTATCCCTAAGCACAAACCCAACACCTCTGGCTCCATTATTCAATGAAACCGAGGCATCCACATTGCATTTCACAAACGGCGGCAAAGGACACTCACAAAGAATGCATAGTAGAAGAATTGGACTCTTTAAGTCCAGCTGCATGAGCCTTACACCATGCACGTAAAAAGTCCATGCACGAAGCCACTGTTTGCAACGATGATACAAATTGTTGCCTCCATAACCACGTGTTACTTTGACACGAAATTCCTCATACCACCATACACCGAGCATTGACCTGAGCATCTTCCTTCTCTAATACTATAGCTAACGAATCAGACATGGAACTAGCATGGCCATATGGAACCAAACCAACTATAGTAAGCCAACACTCAACGGCAAATGGGCAGTCCAAAAATAAATGAACAGAGTGCTCCCCATAAGTCCCACACAACACACACTCATTAACAACATTCATACCTTTAAGCAAAAGTTTATCCCTAGTAGGTAAACAATCAGCCCCTACTTTTCATAAATATTGTTTCACCTTTGGAGGAATAGCCAATTTCCAAAACTTAGACCACCAATGGGCAGCCCCACTATGTACCCCTTCGTTCCACATATTCATAATTAACCTATACCCTAATTTTACCGTATACCTCCCCTTCTTATTAAAATCCCATATCAATGTATCAAGATGCTTATTAACCAATGGAGGAATGCGAGAAATAGCTTAGACATCCCGATCATTAAATAGTTCCTGTAACAACTCAATGTCCCACACCATCGAGCCTGGCACCCGCAAATCACCTACCACCAAATCTTCCAACCCATCAACAATATTGGATAAATAAAGAAACCACCATCCTCCTTTAACCAAGGATCCCGCCATACACTAACATTAGAATCACCACCAATTCTCCACCTACATCCATTTTGCAACACAAACCTTGCAGACCATATGCTTTTCCAGACAAAACTTGGATTCACACCTAGACTAGATGTAAGGAAATCCCCTCTAGGGAAGTATTTTGCTTTAAGTAATTTACTGACAAGAGAATCAGGCTGATCAATGAGTCGCCAACCTTGCTTAACAAGTAAAGCAAGATTAAACGTATATAGATTACGGAAACCCATACCATCATCCTCCTTCCTAACACATAAACGATCCCAAGACTGCCAATTAATTTGCCTATCGCCATTAGATTTCATACTCCACCAGAACAAATTCATCATCTTTTGAACTTCATCGCATAGTGTCACAGGACGCAAAAAAGTGCTCATACAAAAGCTAGGAATGGCCTGAGCAATAGTCTTAATTAAAACCTCCTTCCCTGCCTGTGACAAAAATCTTCCTTGCCACCCTTGGATCCTCCTCCATAACCTACCTCTAAAAAATGCAAATACCAATTTCTTTTTCCTACCAATCAGAGACGGCAACCCCAAATATTTACTAGTATCAAGAGTATTAGAAACACCCAATAGAGTACACATATCAGTTTTAACATCCTCAGGCACATTAGTGCTAAAAAATATCCTTGACTTGTTCAAATTAATAGCCTGCCCATAATCTCTCTCATAAGATGCAAAAACATACTGCAGAGTCACATACTGCTCCATATTAGCCCAAAAGAAAAAGAAACTATCATCTGCAAAAAAACAAGTTAGAAACACTAGGAGCTTCTCAACAGATAACAGACCTATGAATATCCCCTCTACTTTCTGAGAGACGAAGTAAAGATGACAAATCTTCTACACACAAAATAAACAAATAAGGTGATAGTGGATCCCATTGCCGAATACCTCTCCCAGGAATAATAGGACCCACCTTATGGCTATTAACAACAACAGAATATGAGACAGTTGAGACACATATCATAATCCACTGAATCCAGACATCCGAAAAACCCATATGCACCATCATAGCCTTCAAATAACTCCAACTAATTCTATCGAAGGCTTTACTTATATTAATTTTTAATGCAACCAACCCCTTTTTACCCCTACTCTTTCTTTTCATATGATGAAGAATTTCAAATGCTGTAATCACATTATCCACTATAGATTTCCCAGGCACAAAAGTTGACTGAGCATCATAAATTAACTTAGGAAGGACCAATTTTAACTGATTCGCAAGAACCTTAGCTATAATCTTATACAAACCATTACATAAAACTATAGGCCACAAATCCTTCATTGACACAAGGTTCTCACACTTAGGAATCAAACAAATAATTGTTGCTAACAGGCAACTCACAATTCACAATCCAATTTACACAAGCACGGAAATTATCAAGACCAATAAGAGACCATAATTTTTGGAAAAACCTGGATTTAGGCCGTCTGATCCTGGTGACTTGTCTGGATGCATCTGAAATACAACATCTTTAAAATCAGCAAGTGTAAATGGAGCAGTAAGGCTAGCATTATCATCCATCGATACCAACCATTGAACATAGTGCAAATCCAAGTCATGAACCGCATCACTGGAAGAGAAAATATCTTCAAAATAATCCTTAGTAACAAGCTAATACCATCGTTGTCCTCCACCCATACCCCTACCTTAGTTTGAATACAAGAGATAAAATTAATTTTCTTTCTAGTCGATGCTTTAGAATGGAAAATTTTTGTATTCAAGTCACCCTCTTTAAGCCAAAATATTTTAGTCGACTGCTTCTAATAATTTTCCTCCTGCAATAACAAAGAAGCCAACTCATCCTTATAACTCCGAAGTTGTTGGAAAGAAATAACATCATCAGAACACCTCAACCTACCAATAGCTTCCTTATAAACAGCTATTCTATCATGAAACTTACGAAGAAAATCTTTACTCCACTATGATAGAGCCTAGGTATAAGCCAAAATTTTATCTAATAAACCAACATGCCGAGAACCACACCATGAATTTTGAACCACTACCACCATCTCTTGTTTAGAGAACCAAGAGTTCTCAAAATGAAAGCAAAATTGCTTCCGACAAACCTGAACGTGATGAGTTTTAAGCTCCAATGGACTATGGTCTAAAACCATTGAAACTAGGTTCGTCAAATGTGCATGAGGAAATAACAAAGACCACAGCGGAGACACCATAGCCCGATCCAATCTCTCCTCCACACATGAAGAGGAACACTTCCCATACTGCCAAGTAAATTGGTAACCTACCAAAGGAAGATCAGTAAGGTCACAATCAATAACAACCTCCCTAAACCCACTATAAAGCCAAGAACGATGATCAACACCACCCTTTTTATCATCCATATTGAGAAGGTCATTAAAATCACCAACTATACACCAAGGCAAGTCCGAGACCAACTTCAAAGCACGTCAAAAATTTTATGAACCTCTCCTTTTACTCCTATTTGCATGCCTATAATACCTTGTGCACCGCCAAGTAACTCCATTAACCTCAAGCATACACATATCAATATGGTTGTTAGAAAAGCCCAACAATATACAAAAGTTATTTTTTCTCCATAAAAACGTTAAATCCCCACTCCTACCTATCTTATCAATGCAGGAACAACCCTTAAACCCAAAAAAAAACTCGAATTTGTTCCATGCATAAACCATCCACCAACATCTCAATCAAGAACACAAAGTCTGGCTTTCTAGTTTTCAGAAGCTCTTTAAGAGCTAATATTGCCCATGGTAGTTCCAGCTAACAACTATCATTGCTCTTGGCAGGCCTGATCTCTGGGTCCCGCCAATAAAAAATTATTGCTTGAGTCCACAGCTTGAGCTTCATTTGTGACCTTCTCGCCATTTTGCATTACTGGATCATCAAGTTGCATTGTATCCGAAAGACCAAGCCCAAAAGATCTTTTTTTCCTATCCTCTTATAGTACAAGCCCTTCATTCTCAGCCCCATCATCAGTATTAATAGTCAGCCCAATATTTTTCTTATTCAACCTCAAATCACGTGATGTACTGCCTACAACAACAACTGACCTGGAACTTACTAAAGCAGAAGTATTTATATTACCTCCCATATTCACGGAACAGGCTGGAGCCTTACCTCTAGCTGAGCTACCCACTCCCACAAAACCAACCCCCTTATCCCGATTTTGAAAATCAAACTTATTGCTAGCCTACCACGTCTCTTTCAGCCACCGTTCGCCCTCGAGGTATTGATTTCTGTCATTGGATGCTCAAAGCCACACACCCCATTCTTTTATTATTATTATTATTATTATTATTATTTTTATCTCAGCTTCAAGCATGGTGAAAACTTTCTCACAATTCCGATCTAAATGACCCAAAACACCACAAATAAAACAAAACTGGCTCAACTTCTCATATTTGAAATGAACAAGGCACCAGTCCTCTTGAGCTTTGTGAATCCGTTTACACCATTTAAGAGGATTTGGAACATTAAAAAGCACATGAATCCATATAAAAGTCTTCTAGGTTTCCATAGAATTATTGACATCAAATTCTAAAAACTTACCAATATAGTTTCCCAACTGTTCTCCCACCCCTTAGGACATGTAACCCACAAGTAAGTCATGAATTTGAATCCAAAAAGGAACATGGCACAAAGGAATACTAGCTGGGACCTCACCTTGCTTGAGATGATGAACAATTAGGAGATGGTTATCAAATGTCCATGGCCCCCCCTCTAACACTCTCCGCAGATCAATAGGATGATAAAATTGAAATAGAAAAAGATGTAGGACACTTCCTTGTTTAATAGAAATATTGCGACCCGGTCTCCAAATACTGACTAATTTATGTTTCATTACAATAAGATTGATAGGTTTATCAATTAGAAAGCGCCCTATCAAACATAATTCATTAAAAACATCAGCTTCAACCACACCTCCTTCCATAACAAGCAACACTTCTTCCTCCTCCGCAAACAACTGCATCAATGCAAACTAGCTCTCCATTATCGTGAAGCAGCAATCTCTCTTTACCCATCAAACTACAACCCTCAAAAGGAAAAAACTCTAAACAACCATGCAAAAATGTACTCTCAACTAGGAGAGAATTAATTATAATATAAAATAAAAGTTAAATGCAAGAGTTAGACAAATTTATATAATATAAAATAAAATTATAAAATTTCTTAAGGAATCTTGGACATACTGATAAAATATTTAATTTATATAATTGTATTGAAATTATTTTTCGTCATTTTTTTCATTTCTACTTAATAAATTATATATTTGTCATGCCCTATTACAATTTTCACAAAGTGATTTTAAATTTCTATTAAGTTAATGTTTTATAAATATGGTGAAAACTTCTAAAATTTTTAACAGAATCGTCGACCTTACCTATGAAATATTGTAATTCTTATAATTGTATTATATCAAGAGTATTTCTCATATATATATATATGTATATATATATATATAGTTAAGAAATTATGACTTTAAATTTTTCTATAAATTAGCAAAATTTTCATTAGTATTTCTCTGATTACGTTGGAAAAATATGAAATTTCTAATAGAGTTGTGGGCTTATCCATCAAATATTTAATTCTTATAATTGTATCGATTTTATTTCTTGCTAATATTATATTTGTTCTTAAGAAATTATATATTCACAGAGCTTCAATTTAATTTTTGCAATGTGACTTTAAATATTTTTTTCTTCCTCTTTTAAATTTGCGGTCTTATTCCTTCTTGAAATTTCAATTTGTTTTCATTATATTAATGAAATTGAAATATTTTATAGAAATTATTAATTACACATTTGTCACAGTAAAGCAAGAAAACTAAATAAAAATTCATGTACAAAGTTAGGCCAAGTGCATATAGTGATTTATGAGAACCTTTAGGTTTGATTTGTGGAAGTGCTAAATTGTAGGTATGATGTTGAAGAATCCCGACTGGGTTTTAAAGTATAAGTTCCCTTTTTTTTTTTTTTTTTTTTTTTTGCCAAAAATAAGGAAATATATTAATTAAAAAGAGAAGTTTATGAGGATAAAATATAAGCGATAACCACACTGTCCACTACAATTTTATAACACATGATTTTAATATAAGAGAAAATCATATTTACATAAAAAAAAAAAAAAAAAAAAAAAACACAATACACCCGAACCATGAGTGAAGAAAAAGCAGAGTCACAACATTCCTTTGAATACCATTAAAGGTAGTGAGACGATAAGAATCTTGAGTATCGGGTAAGCCGAACCAAGCTTCAAATGACTTCTGTCAAGATCTGATCGCCTTAATGCTCACTTGAATAGTTATAGAAGTAGCTAGTGTTAGAAAAGCCACTAGGAATGGCAATGGGGAGGAGCGGGGCGGGTTTTGAGATTCCCGTCCCCGCCCCATAAATAATCAAAACAAAGGCGGGACAAGATAAATCCTGTTCGAGGCAGACGCAAGACAGGGACGGGGATCCCCATTTATTTTTTTATAATTTTATTAATGTTAAAACTTCATAATTTATATATTTTGACAAAAATATTATATATATTTATGTTAAGTTTTATATATTATTAATTAATATTTAAATAATAATAATAATATAATTAAATACTCAATAATATAATTTTAAAGAAAACTAATA
>CATKHJ010121778.1:0-26555 GCA_949750685.1 Vernicia montana | reverse complement strand
CTTAATTACCCAATTTTAATTAATTAAAAAGATTAATTAATTAAAGTGATTAATTAAAAGGATTAATTAATCAAATTGAGTGAAAACTAATTGAAAAATTAATTAATTAATTAAAATTGATTTTTAATTAATTAATTAATTGTAATTACTCAAAATGAGTGTGGGAAAATTAATTAGAGAGAGAGATAGAATGGAGCAAGTGGATAGCATTCAACAAATGCTCAAGGTGTGAAGAAAATGGAGAGGAGGAGGGGGGTATTTATAGGTGAAGTGAAGGTGGGGGTAGTTTAGGAAAAAAAATGTGAAAAGAACAAAATGATGTGGTTAAAAGGGCTGAAAAAAGGGAGTAAAAAGATCATTTTGGGTGCCAATAGGACAATGTCAGGGGAAAAGCCGGAGGCTCCGCCGGGGCGTCCGGCGAATCCACCGAGGGTCCTGGCGGCTCTGATCGCCTGCCACCTCCGACGGGAAGAAAGGCTCCGTGCAGAGGGGCAGAGGCTCCCCCTGGCGGAGCCTCCGGCCTCCCCTGAGGCGGCCGCCGGGAGCCTTGGCGGATCCTCCAGGGATGCCGGCGGATTCGCCAAGGACTCTAGCGGATAGCATGCTATAGGGTTTGATTCGCAGGCTTTTTTAGTTTTCTAGTCAGTTTTCGGGGCTTCTGGATCAATTTTTAGGGGTTTTGGGTTAGTTTCCGGGGGTTCCGGGGTATTCTGAAGTCTGAAAAATTACCGGTCAGTGACGGTAGATTCGAAATTAATCATTGAATATTTTAGCAATCAATTTTGAGGAAAATTCAGTCAATTTTAGGAAAATGTTGTCTGGTACAGAAGTCCAATCAGGGTCGAAAAAGTGATATCAGTCTGTGTCGGAAGAAATAAATCATTTACCTTTCGGGGGCGCTGCCCCCTTGACCCCTGCTTGCTAACCGGCTAGTGGGATCGCCATACCGGCTCTACGTAGCGCACGAAATTTAACAGGTGTCAAGTTGCAACAGCATTTTAAGGGTGTAAAATTGAGAGTTCACAATATAATGTACATATTACATTATTTTTTGTATATATATATAGTGCACATATGACTTAGGTTGGGACTATTTGACAGCATAGCAAAATTTGATTTTTTTTGTTATAATTTTGATGCTGTCAAGGTTATTGTAATTTAGTCCCTTAGTTTAGCCTACTATATATTCATGTAAATGACTAGTATGGTCTATTAAACTGTAAATGACTGGTATGATCTATTAAACTATGTTATTCTATTTTATTCAAGAACTATTATCTTATTTTGTAGAGCATAATTATTATGTCTTATTTAAGAACTTGCATAATTGTTAATCTGTAATATATTGTAACCATGTAACCATACATGCCAAGCTTTAAGTAAATAAGTAAGAAGCAAATATATAAAAAATATACTACATTAATTAAACATGAAGCAAATACAAGAGGGAGTTTGCATTAGTGAACTGATGTTTTTCATTTCATAAACTATAAATGGGGATATAAAATCAAAACAAATGCTCAAATTTTTAGCATTAACATACAAACACCTAACACTATCAGCAAACACTACAATACAACAACCCCATTTCTTTTGGCCACTATGTCCAACTATGACTTCTAAACCTACTAATCAATCCCATTGTCATTCCATCCTGGTAGGAGACATATCACAACCGCAAATAAGCACACACAAAGCATTTTCAATATGCTTTCATTCTTTTATTCCTCTCTTCCGAATCCTCCATGGTAACACAATTCTTCCAGCTCCACATGTGGTTCCAAATAGGGTAATCATTGTCAATTTAGCTGCTTGATAATGATATTTTCCTTCTTCAAACTGTTAATTTCAGTCCTCATCTCATTGATCACTACCTTTGATCTTGGATTCATTTCCTCATCATGCCATTTAAAGTAAGGACAATGTATTTCCTCCTGCAGCAAAACAAAAGACAATCAATCTCAAACTGGTCTACTATAAGTTCAAAAAATTTAAATTAAATATCAGAATACCTAACAACAGAGTAATAATATCACATTTCAACACGTAAGGGGATAAACAGGTAATTAAACAAATTTAACTTACTTTCCATTTCCGATAACAGTAAAACCTCCTCTCTAGATTCACATCACTCCATGACACAATATCGGGGAGCTTTTAAGCCACATTCACAAAACTTGTCTGGACCCTCATATTCATAATCGGGTCCATTTCTTCTTCACGCTGAAACACTTCATGTTACCTGTTGGGCTGAGGTGGAAGAACTCTCAAACATTTTCTTGTTATTAATTTTTGGTGGAAAGGAAAGCTTTGGTCTTCTGTAAGATTTGGAGATTTAACGATGTGTGAGGAGAATTAGGGATTTTGACTTTTTATATAACGATAAAGTACAATAATAATAAATAATATTATTACTTATTTCATTTTATTTTCAATTTTATTATTATTTAATTATTAAATATATCAGTGTTAACACATGTTTATTTTTGGCCAAAACAGAGATTAATTGGTCTTTTAAAAGAGTTCATATGTTAAAACTGTTCAAAAGTATCGCAAGAGTAGATTTGATACATTGGATAAAGTTCAGGAGCCAAATTGGCCTTTAAGCCATTTTTAACGGGTGCATCAAATTCATTTGATTATTTTTTTAGTGATTATTGTTAGGTAATCAAACAATTATTGTTTATAAAAACTCCAATTTGGAGTTTTTTTTTAAATAATTATTACTTATTTAAATAAAAAGACTACATTATCTCATTAAAAATAATATTAAAATAAAAAAGTAAATATTAATATTTATGTTTAATGATCATTAAATATATTAACAGTAACAACTAATAATAATTTTATCAAACACTTAATAACAATTAGTTATCAACTAATAGCTAATAGCTGCTATAAATAGTTAAACCAAACGAAACCTAAATATCTCAAACAATTCTCACTATTTTAAGAGTAATTTAAATTAGAAAATTAACTTAATAGTAATTTTATTTATTATTGCTATTTCGTTAATTTGTCTATTAAATTGCATAAAATATTTATTCTACCCTTAAATTAGTTGCTAATTTTCCTTTTGTAATTAAATAAGACTAAGGATCTATTTAGTTTAGTTTATCACAATAATTGATAGTATAATATAAATTTTAATAAGAGTAATTGAGATTAAATAAAAAATAAAGTCAAATCAGCTGCCAGTAAATAAGAAAAAACCTTTAAAATGAAACTTTTCAGATGAAGCACTACTAATTTTCTAAAACAATTAATAGTTGTTGATATTTTGTATTTACCAAATTAGTTAATATAGTTAAAAAATCTTCTAAATAAACCTCAAAATCAATCATCAAAATCAAGCAAAAATAATTAAAAATAATATATAAGACATAAAATAAAAAATATCTGATTTTCATCATTTAAATTTCTGTAAAGAAAAATAGATAAAAAAAATAATTATAAACTTCAGACATTATTATTATTTTTTATATTAGAAAGGTCCAATAAATCGAAATAACATTGTAGGTTACACAATAAGAGATAGCCCTCCCTTTTAATATCTCTCACCAAATTAATGATAATTTTTTGTGATTTAAGAGACTCGAACCTGAGACATCTCACTTTTTAAATATTTAAAAAAAATGAGAGGACTTCTTCAAATATTATAGAAATTAAATAGTAATTTACTCTTATGTGAATTGAAATGCTTTGAGTTTCTACATGAAACTTCTTCAACTCTCAATTCTTAAAATTACATTACATAGTATTGCAGTTAGTTTTTTTACATCATACTAAATCCATTTATTTAATCCGATTAAAAATAAATTATTTTTGTTAGAATTAAAAAATTTATAAATAAAGAAAATTTGACCTTAATATCAATAAGGTGAGAAAAAAAATCATTTATCAACTAAACCAACCCTTAAAATCATGTTATGATTTAAGTAATGGAAGTAAGACTTAATCAAATACCTTATTTTTATTCAAAATGTATTATATTTCTATATTTATTTATTCAATTTTTATAAGTGCACTCCCACTTTCTCAAATATAAAATTAAGACAAATATAGAAATTAATACACCAATCGTCTTCAAAAAAAAAAAAAAAAAAAAAACACCGTACCATACAATGTAAACTTTTATTTATACAATTAGTAGCAGTGGTAGAGCCAATAGAGTTGAGGTGTGCAATTGGTCCCTTCAACTTTTTAAAATGTAGTATATTAAATTATAATATTTTTAACATTTGCTCTCTTAAAAAAAAAAAAATGAAAGACAATTAAGTGATACTGCAAAAAAAAAAAAATAGTTTATTATGTATTTTTCTACTGTACTTGATATTTTAAAATACATTATAAAAGATGGTACTACTTCAAAATAAAATCGAAAAAAATCAAAACTATATTTTACATAAACTGAATTGAATTTTGTAAAAAAACCAAATCAAAAAAATTCGGTTCAGTTCGGTTTGACTGTTTTTTTTTTCTTTTTATTCTATTAAACTATATATATATATATATATATTAAAATTTCGGTCAAGTTGTTTCAAATTAAATTTTTTTTGGTAAAAACGAACCAAATTGAAATTTAATTCGATTTAATATTTAAAAAACCGAACAGAACCAAATCACTTAAAAAATCAAACCGAACTAATTAGTTCAATTTAATTTTTCGGTTTCAATTCGATTTTGTTGACCCTAGATTGTACACCCAAACTAATTTGCTATACAACAATACCACCCTAATAGGCTAAAGCTAATGCACAAAGTGGGAAAGATTAAAAAGGAAATATCCCAATAAACCCACTTAGGAAAAAAGAAAAAGAAAAAGAAAATTGTTGTATAAAAAAAAAGCCAAGAGGGCAAAGAAAATTAATAATGCCCAATTAGCTAATAATCATCTCCATGAATATACCAGCAAAGAAGCATAGTTGCACAGCCGCGAAGAAGATAAAGCTTTGCTCTTTGCTCTTTAACCAAAGAAGCAGCTTTACTAGTAAATCCATGCCTCTTTTTATTTGCTGGTTTTTTTGTGACATTCTTTTGGTAGAGCTGGATTTCAGCCATTTTTATTAATTAAGCTGATTGTAGAATAATATACTAAAAAAAACAAAAAAGAAGAAGAAGAAGAAGAAGAAGGGGAAATAATAAGTTCCTAGTTAATTAAGAGTATTAGAGAAATATTGGTTGGTTTTATGTATTTATAGTGTAGATAAAAGATGTATTGATAAATGTGGATTGTGTATGAAGTTGGCCTTCTGTAGATCTCTATAAAGAGTAGATATATGACTTAGTTTTGAAGGGAGAGAATGAACATGGTCAGCTTAGAAATTGAAAGAATTTAAGGGGATGTAGTAAGATGGTTAGGGGTTTGATTTTATAATTTATTTATGTAATTGAGAGATTTCCTATTCAAGCATTGTAATATTTTCTCCCGCCATATCTTTAATGTAAGCCTTTGAAGGGAGGAGTGACTAAAGAGTTAAGGCATCAGCTACAGCTTCAGACACTGGACATTTCTCTGTCCCTCATATGATGCTTCCTTGTCTATATTAAGTTGCTTTGTGGCTTATATGATATTTGCTGTTAGGTGGATTCTATTGTTATTTTATTTTAAAACAAACCTACTTTATTTTATATGACTAATATGATAGTGATAAATAATAAATATGATTATTATATTTAAAATATTATAATTAAGTTAACCTGCTATTACATGTTACCAATTAAAAATAAAAAATGCTAAAATGACTTAAAGTAGTATTATAAATTTATGCACCTATAAACTTTACGAAAAAATAGTTTAATTTACAAAAAAAAAAAAAGAAGAAGATTGTAATTTTCGTAAAAGATTCATTTTTTTTCGTAATTACGAAATTATTTTTCTTTTTCATTAATTTATGAACTTTTCGTAAAGATATTATTTTGAACAAAATAAATCATATTTTTATAAAATTAAATTTTTTTTCACAATTAAAAAGTATTACGAAAAAAATATAAGAAAATTGTGATTTTTCGTAACAGAGCCATTTTCTTCGTAATTACGAAATTATTTTTCTTTTCGTTAATTTAGAATTTTTTTTGTAAAGTTATTATTTTGTACAAAATAAGTCATATTTTCGTAAAATTAAAACTTTTTTCACAACTAAGAAGAATTAAAAAAAATAATTTAATTTACGAAAAAATTATAAAAAAAAAATTGTGATTTTTATAAGAGAGTCTTTTTTTCGTAATTACGAAATTATTTTTCTTTTTCTTTAATTTAAAAACTTTTTCGCAACTTGTTGATTTATACAAAATTTTATAAAATCATAATTTTTTTCGTACCTAATAAGAATTACAAAAAATTCTTTTAATATAGAAAAAAAAGTATAAAGATAATAATATTTTTTACAAGATAACAATTTTTTTCGTAATTACGAAAATTTTAGTTATTTTTTTCATTAATTTAGCTACTTGTTCATAATTTATTAATTTACACAATAGGAGCCAAAATTTCGTAAAATCATAATTTTTTTCGCAACTAATAAGAATTGAATTTTTTTTTTTGTAATATATGATAAAGTATAAAGAAATTATAATTTTTCGGAAGATATCAATTTTTTTATAATTATGAATAAAATTGTTATTTTTTTTTTTATTAATTTAGCTATTTCAGAAATGTTGACTTTGACCTGAGTTCAATAACAAAGATGTATAATTATATATACTAGATAAAAACTCATGCTTTCCAAATTGTATAACTTATTATCATTTTTATATGATTGTAATAAATCAATAATAAGAAAAAGTTTATAAAATTTAATTAAAATAATCAACTTCAATCTTAATTATTACCTCCATAATTTTTATAAAATAAAATAAATTTTATTGTTTGAGATGGAACTAAGATAAAACCATTATAAATGTTAAAAGAAATCAAATCATTGAAAAATCTAACAATTCCAAAAATCATTTGATTTTTGGAAAAAGGGGTCAAAAACTTTATATTATTTAATAATTATATGTCCTAAAAATTATTTTATATCCTTAATTAATTATATGAATAACAATTAATTAGTGTTAATTTTCTTAACTTTTTATATATAAATATATATCTATACTATTAAATACATGGAATTACTATTGTGTTTGAAATATTTATTTATAACTTGAATTCTCTATCTTATTTAATTAGCATTTAAGTTAAGATTAATGATTAATTTAAGATCATCCTTTCATATTATCAAATTAGATGACATGACAATTAATCATAAGAATTTTCCATTTAAAATAAAGATAAGATGATCATCAATTATAAGAGCATTTTCCATGTTAAATGCTACTTTCTATTTCTATTTCTTTTTTAAATCATTTTTTTTTTATATATTCTCCCTATATATATATATATATTGCAAAATTTACAGCTACATCTTATTAAATTAATGGTCCTATTTGGATGGCTTGAAAATAAATTATAGAATGTAAATATAAAATTACAAAAAGTGAATTAAATATAGTAATAAATATAAAAATACAAAAGATATTCAATAAATATAAAGTGAATAAATATTTATAATATTAAAATTATACTTTCAAAATTTAATAGTAGAAATATTGAAAGTATAATTACAAAATGTAATTAAAAATATAAGAAAATACAATAAATTATTATTTTTATATTCTGAACTAAAAAAAAAAAGAGCCAAACACATTCTAATAAATAATAATAAAATATTAAAATGGGAACAGCACCACACCTAGCATAGCATTACTTATATATTATTGATTATTTAATTATATGTATATATAAAACACCATCTCTTTTTTATCTGTCAGATTCTCACCCTCCTTATTTTCTCGCAAAATACGAAATTTTCCATGGAAAAGTTTCTTCCTACCTTGGAATAGTGGCAATATAAAAGTAGCTACTTGAGTGTGTAATATATATATATATATAAAGAAAAACTTAATTAGCATTAGTGCTTTTGGTAATTTTATTACAAATTTTTAATTTTGACAATTTCATACATCTCTTAAATTGTAATAATTTTATTACTGATCAAATTTCAAGTCAAATTACACTTAAATTTACTGGCATGACAAGTTTAAATTTATTATTATTTTAGTTAATTTGTTATTAAGCCTAAAATTATGCATGTTGACATGACATATTTTATAATATAAATCTTCTAGATGGTGTAACATATATATATCTAAGACGTTAAAATTTTGAATTTTTCAAGTTATATATATCTAACCTATTATATTGACTAAGTTTTAAATCAATAACAAAATTTCATCTAGTAAAATATAATCATACCAAACTCAAATGATTCTAACAGGAGGGAACGAAGGAAAAGGAACTAACTTGGATTTTTTTTTTTTTTTTTTTGGTAAAAATAACTCCGACTGAGACTCGAACACAAGACTATTTAATCAGTCATAGAAACGACTTCAATACTACTAAACTAAAGGCTTATTAGAAACTAATTTAGTATTTAATAACACTATTTAGCACTTAAAATTATAAAATTTTTAACTTAATTTGCACTAAATAAAACAAACGATTAGGTCTTTAAAAATTTTTACAATTTAAAAATTATATCACTTATATTATTTAGTATTTAAAATTTAATACTTAAATTTTCTGTACTTAATTTTCAATTTTATTAAAAACCATCTAAATTAAACTAAATTAAGCTGCACCAAGTGAACTATACAAATAAAACTTGCCTGTGATTACCTGACAAGATTTTCCTTGAGTTGAAATATGTACTTACCGCTAGACAATGGCTTCCATTATGCCTACATTTTCACTATTTTAACATCTATTAGGATCTTTTCCACCCTTCATTTTTAGTTTTCCAGCTTTGTAGTTGACTAATGACGACTAGGATATGACAAGAAAAGAGAACCCAAATCTTTCATAAAAGAAGTCTAATTTCTATGAGCTTTACAAACAGTAGCATATATATCAACAATTTTTGGGATATTTCTTTTGACCTGCAATCAATTTTATAGATGAATCTGAATAAATGTCAAACCTTATCCTCCAATTCAAAAGGGTTGTTAAAATTGTTAAGTAATGGTTGCCTGAGCCAACTGTTTTTGCTCCTGAGCAGCAAGCAACTCGTAATCCTGCTTATGTCAAAACATAACGGATAAAATATAAATAACTGGTATACAACAAAAATTTAGTCACAATTCATCCATTCTTTTTTCTGTCTCTTTTACTTATAATACGTTGAATGCACCAATTCAGTTTTTCCTTTGTTGTCCTTCATTATTCATGGGACAAAGTTGAGACATCAAATACAACCTCTTACTTTAAGAGTGTGGGGAGTGGGGTTCTCAGATTCTCAGTCCGATAAACCAATATGGATAGAATTATGAAAAGTGAAGGATTAAATCCTGTTCTGTAGCCAATGGACCGAGGAATCTAATGAACAAAAAAAAAAATGAAAAAACACCTCTTTTGATTTTTTTTTTTTTTTGGTCATGTTCTTTTACTACGTGTGCATGAGCGTGCGCTTTTGCATTTTTCATTTTGCTAATACTGCTCTAGCATCTAGCAAAACACAGAATAAAGTTTCCTTCCAACAAATTGAACTGCCAAGCCATATACACAGGAAAAAACCTATGGTGATAATAAATAGTATAAAAGACAATCCAAGTTCAAGCAGTAAGTACCTGTACAATGGCCTGTGCACAAAGCTTCCCAGATAACACAGCGCCCTCCATTGAAGCCAAATATTTTTGTTTTGTGTAGTCACCAGCTAAATAAAAGCCCTCTACAGGAGATCTTTGTAAGGGACGACAAGGTTCACAATTTGGAACAGTCTTGTAAACAGACCTGACACAATTAGCAGAATGGGCCCAGAGAGGAAATGAAGATTTAATAACCAATATTTTTCAATAACTGAGTTTTTCTATATGAGGAAACTGCTAGAGTAAAAACATAAAATAATATCAGCAGGGGGATATGAAGTACTAAACAGTAAACATGAAAGTAGATTGTACCAATAATGTTCTATCAGCTAGAAGTTCAAAATGAATGGCGATAAAATAATTATTTTAGTTATCACAGGAAACAACCCTTAGGATCCACTCTTCACATAATTCAAACAATGTCAAGGATTACTTAACCATGTATAATGAATAGTTTCTAGATGAATGGCCTCAGTCTAACCTTGGAGTTTTAACAACATGGTACTTCACAATTTTTGCTTTGCTCTGATCTGCAGATATTTCATCAGGAAAGAGTTTTGCAAGTTCCCTCATTGTAGCATCAATGATTTCTGAGTCACTGCATGAAATCCATTCTTCTGCAGGCGCGAAAACTAACTCCAGCATAGACTGATTTGGATTATAATATTCCTGTTAAACAATGAAGGAAGAATCAACAGTTATGCTAAATGTTCTGATGTGGGAAAAAAAAAATGCAGTTGAAGATTGTAAAGGGACGTGTGTCAATCACCCATAAGTCAACTTTTATGTTAATCAAAGTAAAAAAAATTAATCTCATGCTCTTTCCCTATATATATATATATATATATATATATATATATATATATATATATAGGTGGATGGATATAAATATCGAATTCTACTTATGACACATTTCATTAACAAAATCAAAAAATATGCCGTTGGGCTAGTAGCCCAGTGATTGAATTTCTGCTTCGTAGTGCAGGAAGTCACGGTTTCAAACCCAAGCAGCCCCTCCCCTTAAAGAATTTCCAATTTACCTAAAAAAAATTACAATAATATGATAAAAGAATATTTATCATTATGCTTATCCCAACAATGAAAAATCTTCATTGAGCCTCAATTTATATATAGATGTTTTACCCGAACAAATTTTTTTCCCTCTCTCAGGTTAATACCAAAACCAATATGCAGGAGATCACCAAAAGCAGTTTTTCATTTTGACTTTTAGAATGGCTTTGCATGGCACCCTTCTGAGTACCCCCTCATGAAAACTGGAACTCAATTGATTCTAAACAGATTTACAAAATCATATCCACAAAAATCAAATTCCCTCCACCCCCCTCAAAAAGAAAAGAGCATTTTTTTTCTTTCTTTCAAATAATTCACCTATTAGCCAGACATGAAATCCTCTTCTCTTCAAATTGTTCATAGTCAAAATGCAATCAAGGGAAGCACACCATACAAAGACAACATCCAAATTGACTTTCAATGTTTTAAACATCTGTCCCAGAAAATTCTCCACTTCTTTCAATATGAGTTTCACAAAATAGCCCTTAACTCTGAAATTTTCAACCTTATGTTCCACTATCAAATGCAATCTCTAAGTCCTATCTTGAAGTTTGCAGGGTAGAGGAATTGAATAAAAGAATAGAATTGGCAGAGTGTTTGTTGGGTGGGGGGGGGGTTGGTGTTGTTGCATTTCCTGATATCAAGCAATTTCCAAATGAAGTTAGCTGCCACCACATCCTTCTTATTGCATTTCAAATAAAAGTCTCATTTGTGAGAGGAAGATAATCCCCATTGTTGCTAGCTTATTAGATATTACATAAACAGGAGACAGATAATAGTATCTTCTCAACAATGGTGCTCTCATAATACAATCTCCTACCTCATATCTCAAGCGGATAAAGACATTTTGGGTACAATTTTTTGGGATTTTGTACTTTAAGGCCAACACTTTTTTTTCTCTCTCTCTCTCCTTTAAGCAATTGACAGTATAAAAAGGAGAAAATATTTGTAATGCTCCATTGGAATTTTCTAATGACTAGAACTACCATGTACCAGGTTTGATTAAAATAATATAAGATATGGCATTACCTCATATCAACATACACGTGAATTATTTTAATTACAAACAAAATCTCATGTGCCCACAATTGACAAATCACCTCTTCTCCTGCTTTCTTCCTAACAACTCTTCTCTTTCCCACCTTCTCTCTCTGGACCTAAATGGCTAAATCCTAAATCCCATTTTTGTATGAACTTTATGAACTTTCTTTTATTGATTTAAGATGGAGATTAAATAATTTTTTCACTCAAAATTTAACTGACCAAAAAAGTCTACTTCTTTGGTCAAAGAGAGCCAATGAGAGTGACAGCAAGAAAAAGAGGAGAGAGGAAGGAAAGAGGTAGGGGGTGTCTTGTGAAGGCACTTTTTTTATTTGAAGTAAAATGGTCCGCATGTAAACTTCTTTGGAAGTTCTTAAAAGAAATAAATTTATATTATTTTATTCCATGTAGGCATTTCCAATGAAAAATGCAAATGCACCTTCTTGAAAATTTTTACTGCATTCAGGCATTCCAATAGAAAATCACAAAAAATTTAGACACTCAAGAAATGCCAATATCCTTAGCTCAATATTAAAAATAATCTCACCCCCTCAACATAACGACAGCCTATATTGTGAAAATGTTAACCAAAAGTATATCAGTGATGTTCTGTTTTTATGGCAGAGATGTGCATTCACCATTTTGCATTAGGCCCAACAAAAAAGTGCACAATCCAATGTTAACTTGGCTTGCTGACTGAAAATCGTATTCAGTCACCAATTATAAATTTTAAGGAAAATAATAATAGTTGCCATCCACATGAAAATATTAGCATTTGCAGTGTCTAAACTCTAAAGGACATAAACTCAACATATATGCTATTGCTACTTTGCATGTGTGTGTGCATGTGTAGACCATTAACTCCAGTTTTACCTTACAAGTCACTGACATGTCAGCATAAACACTGAGAAGAGGACTTCTGCATGTTCAAAGAAGAGAAAGATCAATTAGTATATATTATTGAATGAAAGAAAGGCTTCTTTTTAAAATTCAACAGGCTCCATTTTGAGAATATAAACTCAATGAATCACTAAAGTTTTCATAAAAACCTTCAGAAAACTAGTATCTTGTAAGAAATTCACATGATGAGCATGTTGAGATTTTTCTCTATGCTTAATAGAACTGATGCAAAATATAGGAGCTGTACCTGCTGAAAAGTAGGTGATCATATGTATTCTTTAGTTTCCTATCAAACCTGCAATAAAGAAATATTTTGTCAGTGGACCACTAAGTTTAGATGCTAACATTTGAACTCTTAATAAGATAATGTACAAACATTATCGAGAGATGCAAATCTGATCTAAAATTAATTGCATACCATGATCTGAGTTCGAATGCAATGAAAATGACAACATATTATTAATAGAATTCAGTAAGGTTAGCAAGAATGTTCCCATCTTGCATCAAGGAATCACATAACAAAACTATTCTAATGAATACAATAAACTTCCCACATGATCAAATTAACCCTTTCCATTTCTCAAAATTCCATGTCAAAAACTGAACAAGGAAAATTTGTCTGTATAAAATGATTATTTGCACACGCACACAGAGAAGAACTTTTCTATTCATTACTTATTAATGACAAAGGAATGCATCACTGACCATATGTGAATATTAATAACAGGAACTCCAACTAATTTCTCCAATTTCTTGAAGTATGGTATCTCTTTCCAGCTATCAGGTAGAAGAAGCTTCAGGATATCAACTGATGGAGTGAGATACAGTAATAGTATTAGAGAAATTGGATCACAGAAAACAATGGAAGTTATATATTGTGATGGAAATATTCAAGTTATACCTGGAGTGGCAAACACATAAGCATCTCCTTCAATCACATCCCCAGTATTTAGTAAAAAGTTTTTCACTGTTCCATCATTTTTTAGCTCAATTTTCTTTATTCGTGAATTTAGCCGGACTTCACCACCTAATGACTGAATATGATCAACAATTGGCATGCAGAGTCTCTCTGGGGGATTGCCATCTAAGAAAGCCATTTTTGAACCATGTTTCTCCTGTTGATATATGACCATCAATCCTAAATCAGTTAGTTTTATGCTATACAAATATTTTTTTTTCTTAATTTCTTATTTAAATTAGTAAACAAAAATATTGAATAATGCTTAAGACGATTCAGAGAGAAGTTCAAAGTGCGGTGCAATGTGACTTGAGAAGAATAAGTGAAAGAAATAAACATCACTAATCTACTTGATTATAAAACTATGAGTTAATTTAAGGCTCTTATGTAGTCGTTTTGCATTAATTTCTTCAGGGGTAAGAAGGGGAAAAACCTTTCTGTTCAATCAGCTCCATAAATATAACTTGAAAAACATAAACATATTATTACATAGGTTACCTATATTCAGGTTAATGAATTGACAAATGATATGCCATATGCATGTACCTTTGTGTGTGTAGTCTACTGTCTACCATATGTTACACTAGCAGGAGGGGAGAAAATGACTAAAAGTAACAAATAAAAAAAGAGATATGTTAAGGAGCCAAATTCAGTAGCTATAAATATATTTTCAGTAGTTTGGTTTAGTGTTTTATTTTCTGTTTTTCCCACATGTGTAGACAAGAATATGGAAATAGTTTCCATTAGTGGGTTGTTATTAAGTAAGTTTCTCCATTAATGGGTAGTTATTAAGTAAGTTTCTTTATTGTTGTGGGAAGTGATTGTAGTGGGTAGTTATCTAGCATTTATTATTGTATTTCTCTATTTTAAAGGTTGTGAGTTAATAAATGAATTAAGCAGAATATTAAATAAGGTTTTGAGTTCCTAAAACTCAAAGATCGTAGAGTTCTCTCTTAACGAGCTCTAAGACATCATTGAGTTCTCTCTTAATGAGCTTTAAGAGATCGTAGAGTTCTCTCTTAACAAGCTCTAAGAGATCGTAGGGTTCTCTCTTAACGAGCCCTAATTCTATTTCTATATTCAATCACATACACTCATAACTAGATCCAAACTTGGGACCATAACAAAATAATATATTGATTAGAAATTCATAATGGTTTTATGGAAGACCCATGCAACAAAAGTTTAATAAGGACACCAAACCAACTAAATGAACTTTGATATTATGAGAGCAAAGTTTGCCATGGTTGGAACATTATCAGAGTATCAACATAAAACTTGAGGTTTCCAAATATGCATCTAAATAATTAATGTATACAAATAAGCAAGGTTACTTCCAAGTTCTAACAACACTTGAAGTAAAAATTCCACCAATACATAGAAAAGGAGAGAAAGAAAAAACAACTTTGGTACTAACTGTCTATCCAATAAATTAGGTATAAATTTTCACATCAAGGGGCAAGAAGGAAAGAACAGTTACCATACCTGAAGAAATCGATTCAGTGCTATCAATATACATTGCATTGAAAGTTCATCTGGGTTAATAAAGTTAAGTGCCTTTGACATGGCAATAAACACCTCTTTAGTCACTCGATCAGGAACACCCTAACAAACAAAAGGAAAAATAAAACATCAGTAATGTGTTAGTTTGAATCACATGTAAAGTCTATGCTAATTCATCGGTTCTTGACAAAAAATTCAATCGCATTAACCTGAAAAAGTAATATATCAGTCAAATACTTTCTTTCTTCTTAATGTTGAATATTTGTCAATTTTCTTGCTTCCACGATACAATATTACATATTCCTATGCAGCGGCGGAGCTTGGGGGGGGGGGGGGGGGGGGTGGCGCGGCGGGGGCGAGGGGGAATTAAAATTTCACATAAAAGGTAAGTACAGCATAAATGCAATTAACTTTTTGGTTTACAAGGTTTTTATTGAATTTTTTATTTTCACATGGTTATGACAATTTTTAGTGAATGTTAACTATGGAATCAGGTAAGACCTAAATTTACCTCAAATTAACAATAGCAATTTTATTATATACACTTAAGATTAATTATTTTTCACTTTTAATAAAGAAAGCGAACAAATAATCTTTCCCTTTTTCTTTTTTTGGCGGGGGTTCCAACCAATAACTCATAATACAAATTTTTAT
Organism: Vernicia montana; assembly: GCA_949750685.1. Classification (NCBI taxonomy): domain Eukaryota; kingdom Viridiplantae; phylum Streptophyta; class Magnoliopsida; order Malpighiales; family Euphorbiaceae; genus Vernicia; species Vernicia montana. The sequence goes on along the minus strand of CATKHJ010121778.1, from coordinate 10,744 downwards.
AATTTTAACTTTCTTACACTACTAAAAACCTTTAAATTTTTGGTATTCTCTGAAATTATGGAGAGAGGAGGCATGCACTACTACTTCATAACCATATAGCATAAATCTCTTCTTCCAATGCTGATAATGTCCTTTTTCTGTATTCTATTTAGCAAGTGGAGAATTGATCATAAGATTTACAAAAATAAATAAATAAATAAACCCATGGACATCTTGTAGAAGTTAGCAGAAATATTTGGGCATGCACAAATTGCAGAAATCTAGTGAATATGGGTCAGGGTCATGACTATACCATTTATGCAGCATCTAGAAATTGCAAAGAAAACAGAGTATGATTTTTAAGAATATAAAAGCAAACATGAAAATTATAGGTACAACAATCATCAGTGTTCAGCATGCCAATTTTTGTAGCTGGAAAAATTACACCACGGTGTCTAAACTTTTTAAAATTTGCTATATTGGTATTTGAACAATTTTTTTTGTTTAACGAGTTTTTCAACTTTTAAAAAAAATATATCATATAAATGTTTTTAGCCGTTTTCCGATAATCAGAGTGCTAATTTACAACTCTAAAATCTCTAAGGTTGGGGAAAGGACAAGAAGAAGTTGTTGAATACAAAAACAAGATTTTAAATTGAGTTGGAGAGTTGCAAATCAGCACTCCAGTAACCGGAAAACAACTAAAAACACTTTTATGAGAGTATTTTTAAAAGTTGAGAAACTCGTCAGACAAAAAAAAAATTGTCTAGACACCAAAATTTAAAAAGTTCATATACCAGTGGTGTAATTTTTCCTTTGTAGTTTGAAGTTCCCATGGCAGCAATTATATGCACAATTCCCCCGGTGTGGTCTATTTAAAAAGCTTCAATGCTTAGCTAAGTTTCATACTTCGATCCCAGGAAAGGAAGGTTCATGAATCTTAAGCTAGATAGTTACGTCTATTAACAGTTTTCTAATCATTCTTATTGATATTGACCTGCTAAAGTATACCTGCTTTCTCATCCACTCTTGAACACTCAAACCATCTTGAGCCTCAACATATGCTTGTCCACCAAACATTGCTGGAAGAAGTCCAATTGCAAATTTCACTTTCTCAGGCCAAGTCAGCATCTCATTGTTTTTTAGAATTGCCCATATCCCTGTCAATCACATTTCCGCGAATACATAATAAGAAGCAAAGTCTGATTTGAAATACATGTATATGAAATACAATATAAATGGGGGGAAAAGACGCAACCTACATACAATATGTGCAGGAAACAATATTCACTAACCACTGCAATTCACTGAGTGTAACGTTAAAAAAAACAGGGGAAAAAAGTGCATAGGTCACGTATTATGTAAAGCAGTACCTCTATAAGGCCTTTATCTTACAATATATATGACAAATATAATTATATGATTGATGAGGGTAACTGCTCGTGCCTTATATTTATCTGAGATACAAGTTATAAATATTGGCTAACTAAACCATCATTATGATGATTTTATGGAACAAAGGCATTTTGTTTTACTTAGTACGGAAACTTTCAGCCAGGTTTAAGCATGTGGCTTCAGGAAGGTCATATATTTCAGAAGCCCTAGATGATTCTGAAAATGTAACCCTAAACCAAGTACATAGCCAACCCCGACTAGTTTTGGATTGAGGGTTAGTTTAATTGAGTTGAGTTGTATAACCTTAGTCATATCCATCATTCTAATAGCATCCAAAAAGGTCGTATATATGAATGGAGAAATATATTTATTATCATATACTTGGAAACCCACAAAACCTTTCACTAGAAATGATAAATATTAAGATAAATGTTTGGAAGATTAACAAATATGTGCATATGCATATCAAATGTGTGAATGTAATGGAAAGTACACTTGGAGGTGTGGAAGTTCAGAAAACATTGCATTCAAGTTACATTGAAAGCAAATTCTCTCTGGCTAAAATATGAACTTTGCAAAAGATACAGGAAAATTATCAATTTATTGAGATACAAAATATGATCATGAAACTAATAAGGTGCAAGAGATTATGATGATCATTATATGTTCAATTCACAATATAAGTTCAAGTAATCACCATTTGTGCCAAACAGGCCTCCCAATAATTTCATCCTTTCTTTCTCCTTAGAGTAAAATCAAATTTCAGGTGGACATAAGTTGCTTACCATTTAATGGTGCAGGGAGAACTTCTGCAAAATCAAATCGGCTGAACTCTCCTGGCTTGTTTGGCATTGCAAATATCATAGAATGCTCCTTCCACTGCAATCTATCATTGATACCAAGTTCTCCAAACAGGTTTTGAACATTTGGGTATGCACCAACTAGTAAACCAAAGAAAGTTTCAATTAGAGCAGCAACAAAACATAAAAGGTTAAGCTCTTGTAACCCATAAAGAAAGAAACAGCTCCATCTAGCATTAAATTAGCAATGTTGATTACAATACTCGGCAGAGTATTGGAGAAGAAAACATAAACATGGTTATTTTATTCAAAACTTCCATCCCATCCACATCATATTGAGGAACAAATAAGGTAATGAAGGCATCAACAGGATCAGGGGGGAAAATAACAAAAAATCAACAAGAAAGAAGTGAGATTAAAATTTTCTGACCACAGAGAGAGAGTCCTGAAACTTACAGAATATATGCAAGCCTGTCTCATACCAATCCCCATCCTCATCTTTCCATGCAGCCACCTGTATAAAATAACATTTCCAAATGTAGAGAACATAGGAAAGAAGGGAAAGACTAAAAAGCTAGACAATGAGAAATTCAACAATCAAATTTGTTCAATTCATATTGGAGTCTGTTGTAAAGCATAGTAGGGGTGCATTCATACAGGCTCCAAAGACATTTACTAAGGCTCCGTTTGGATAAACTCATTTGAAAGAAATTAATTCAATTCAATTCTATCTATAGAAATTTGCAAGAATTATTCCAAGCGTGTACATAGATAATAAATTCAATTTGTTTTATTTTCTTAATTACTTATATTTATTTAACAATAACTAATTAAATTGAAATTTTAGGAGATTATGATATATATTTGTGTAATTTGATAATAAATCAAATCTTAATTAAATTAAATTTTACGAAATGATACGATTTCTATTTACTTTGGAATCATTTTTTTTATACTAAAAGAATTGAATTCTATAAACTACCTCCTTCCAAACATAAAAATTTATAGAAAAGAATTCAATTGAATTGAATTCTTGCAAAATTTGAGTTTCCAGACATGGGATAAATATGAAGTAAAAATAAAAAAAAGCTCAAATAATAAGATATAAGAACTCTTAAATAAGTTCAAAATTCAAACATACAAATTAGGATATTAGATTAAACCACCTAAGTAGCAATTTTTTTTTTTGTTTTTAAAAAAAGCTATATTTATAGAAATAATAATTAGACAACAAAGTCTCAACTTTATTTTTCATTAGAGAAAAGGTGGGAGTAGTATCGATTGAGTATAAATTGAGAGAAGGGAGACTGAGATGGTTTAGGCACATGAGACGCAGACCTAGGGAAGCCTTGGTTAGAAAGGTCGAGAACATTGTGATGAAAGAGGAGAAGAAAGGAAGGGGCATGCCTAAATTAACTTGGAGAAGAGTGGTACAATATGATCTTGAGGCATTACACCTATTTGAGGATATAGCCCAAAATCATTTAGAGTGGAAACAAAGAATCCATATAGCCGACCCTAATTAATTCTGAGATAAAGGCTGAGTTGAGTTGATTTGACATTGGTAGTTTTTGCTATCAACTTATTAAAAAGTGAGTAAAAGTAGAGCAGAGCAAAAACCTTTCCACCTATAACATCTCTTGCTTCTAGTAATACAGGCTTGTGCCCTGCATCTGCCAAATATTTTGCAGTTGATAAACCAGCCAATCCTGCACCGATTTGGAAAATTTCATTCTAATGTAACCAATTTAAAAAAATAAAAAAGTAAAAATAAAGTGCATGGAGATTAATCTAGACAAATATGATAAAGCATCAGTTCCTATAACAAGCTACCTAGCACCAAATGCTTTTAGGTGCTCAAAACAGTTCCCACCCATGTCCAATGAATATCTTGTTTATAGGCTACCCTGGAAAAGAAAAGCAATATATCCAGAAGTTGGAAAAGCTTACCCAGGTAATCCAGAACCTAAAGATGATATGATATATTCATGCAGCACTATTAGCATTCAAAGTGAATAATGCCTAAAAATGCATTTGCAATTAATAAACTAAAAACCATATATGTGCATAGCCCAAGAGTGCGATCATCAATAGCATTTGAAATTGATTAAAACTTTCCTCCAATTAACATATCTCCACCACCCCATTTAAACCCAAATTTAATTCAACAAAAGGAATATAAATAAAGCATCCATCACATGTACTACATCATAATTCAACAAGAGTAGAACAAGAACTTGAAAATAAGCATAGTTCAACAAAGTATTGACTTGAAGTGACATGAATTTGATGTTATGAAAATGACAAAATTTCCTATTTTTTGAACCAAAAGAAATGCAAAAAATAATTACATATCAATCAAGACAAACTAAAATTGGATAAGGATTTCATCACCCGCGCCAGCAATCACAATCTTCAATGGTTTAGCAGGACGAGGAGAAGAACGAAAAGATGATGATAAGTATGCAGCTTCCAAGAAATTTACAGTATTATCAAGGTCTGGTCTAGGATAGTCCACACAAACTACCTGCATCATTAGCAAATGACTAATTCACTTTTGGACAACCAAATGAAAATAATATAGAAAAACCACAAAAAGAAAACAAACCTGCAAAGGGCAGCTACCAGTCCTTAATCTTGTTTTAGTAGCATTTCCAAATGGTATTCTCGAAGCATGGCCCATTGCTTCACTACCTCTAAAAGCTAGTGTACTGGTTTGCTTAGAACAAGAAGGATAACCACATCTCATGGCAGATGGCAAATTTCTAGCATCTAAAATATCACTATGCCAACTTAAATTCAATGCAGAAACACTCCCACAGAAACTCATTTCTCCAAAACCAAATAGCAAATTAGCCTTCTAAATCAAAATTTAACATAAATAAGAACCCTGCAAAAAATAAGAAAACAAGATAGCATCAAATTACAATCCAAAGTCTAGCTTCAAAAACTAAATCAAAAGGAACCCAAAAGGCAGAGAATTCTTGCAATTCAAAAAATGCATTATTTTTATATTTTTCTTGGAAAAGCTGAAAAAGATTAAGATTCAAGATCATCAAGAAAAAAGAAAGAGAAAAGAATACCAAGAAAGAAAGAAGCAATTCAAGAAAAAGAAGGAACCAATTACCAAGATTAAGAATTAAAAGGTTAGAGGCAATTTCTACTTTTACCTTGAAAAAGAAAGATAAGTGGTTCATGCAAGAAGGAAAGTTGAGGAAGCAATAGCAGAATGAGTGCTGTTCTGTAGTGGTGATAATAAATAGTTGGTGGGTTTTTTGAGTGACATCAAAATTCGTCTTTTTTGCCAGTGGGAAGTGGTTTGGCTTGGTTTGGTTCGTGAAATGGATTTTGGTCGGCGTTGAGAAATTAGAATATTCCGTGGAGACGGTTAGGACACAATAGTCCAATAAGATTCCACCTCTCGTTTCTTTCTTGCACTGCTTAATAGAATAGAATATAACTACAGTTGGAACCAAAGTCCCGTATTTCTTTTCTCCATTTAATTTTTTATGATTTAAGCTTAAGAATTAAGTTGATTAGTAAATGGTTTGCTCTTCTCCTTATCAACTTAGGCGAAAAGACAAGAAGATGATACAAGAGATAAAGCTACGAAAGGTATTGAAGAGATTAGGTTTTGTGTACAGGTGAGAGAAGAAAAAAATAAAAAATAAATAAAATGATGGTACATATTTTGTAATATCCTGAATATGAATGTATGAACTTCCAGTAATTATACAGTACATTATGTATATGAACGAGTATAAGTTGAATTTTGAGAATTGAAGGTGAATTCACTTAAGTAGAGTTGCAGGGCATAAGTCACGATTGCGAAGTTGAACGCAACCTGTATTGAGAATTTGGCTGCGAACCTGTATTCACTTAAGCTGGCCGCGAACCTCTTTGCCTAAATTTGAGAATTTGGCTGAAGGAGAATCGCGACCGCGACCTGTATGTAGCGACCGTGATATCATAATGAACAGTCATGTGAACAGTAGCATGTTGCGACCGTGAGACTCATGTCACGACCGCTATTGAGAATCGCGATCGCGACTCCCATCGGGATCATATTTGGGAAAACGACTTTTAAAAGGAAATTAAAGCCCCAATTCATTTCACTTAGTGATTTCAGAGCCCTATAACCCATTTTCTCTCAAAGTATCACCAAACCACTCACATTAAATGCTAAAAAACTTCATTAATTGTTTCAATTAAAGAATTTAGGATTGCAAGAGTTCATCCATTCATCCATTATTGAAGCATTCCTTAAAGAGGTGAGTTAGGGTTTTGGTTTTCTTTTGAGTTTATTCTTCCTCATTGTTATAATTCATTCTTAGGGAGGGAATAAAGTTAGAAATCATGAGTCTAGCATGTGTATGATGATTTATGACTTGAATTAATAAGTGGATGTTATTGTATGTGTTTATATGTTTAGTTCCTCCTATAAAGCTTGATGGGAATCATGAGGACCATAAGGAATTGATGTAATTGAGGAGTTTCTAAGAGTAATAGAGATTCTTTTTGGTTAAGGTAAGTAGAAAATATACTACTATATTTGTATTTGTTATCCTAAGGCTTTAAGCCTAAATTGTTGATAGACTACCATGTGAAATATATGTGAATAAATCCATAAGTCCATTTGAATCATGTGAACCTAAATTTTTTTATTGAGAATTTCCTAAAGCTATGTGATTATGTGAAACCTTAAATTTCTATCATGTGATAATATGTGTTAAATGGTATAGAAATCTCCTATTGATGTCGGTTAATCATTAGACATTGTGCACATTGTAACCCAATGGATAATGTATAATATCCTACCTCTATCTAGGAAGGGTAAATTGTCCTAAACGTGAAACCCGATTAGTTTCATATATTCGTGTAGAAGAGTATGTTGATAAAAGACCTCTATTCTTATTATGGGGAAGAGTATGCCTACCTAGCCTCTACTCTTATTTCATGTGGGAGAATGCTAATAAAATGTCTCTACTCCTAAATTTTCATGTGGATGATTTCTATACTTGTTTAACTATAAGCTATGCTTTCTTTCATGAGTTATATGTACATATATTCTTATATTACACTACCATTTAATTCTATTGAGTCATGTGAACCAAATTTTTATATTATAAGTCATTTAATAAGTCATGAGCCCTACCATTCTTGTGAGCTAGCCTTGAATTACCTAGCCTTACAGGTATGGTAATATATTCTTTACTCACTACTTTATCTCATTAGTGATTCCATTTTTCAGGAGGTTAAAAGTTTGTTAGCTCGGTTCTTCAGGCATTTTTCCTTCTTAGAGAATCAATTTGATCAATTTAATCTCTCCATTCATCTTTTGTAATCAAAGTATATTGTAGCACTCCATGTGTGTAAGAGAGAGTTATTCTTTTGGCCTAAGGGCAATTTATGATGATACTATATATGACTTATATTTAAGTTAATGTAAAACTTATGAACTTTTGTGTACATGTATGTGGATGAGATTCTAAGTATATGTATGTGTTTTAGTTTTGATCTTGGGGATACGTATGTATTAGTAGTTATGTTGCCATGAGGATTATTTGTATAGAAGGGTTATATGGATTGTCGGTGGCCTTATGCCTACCCATACCCTAGGACCGTCACAGTTGCGAAAGTTAGGTTGTGACAAAGTTGGTATCAGAGCTTAAGGTTTAGTCTAGTTAGACTATATGAGTCATAGGGTATATGAGCACCATGGAGCATAGGAAATTCCTCAATGTCTATTGAAGTCATCGTTTATGTGTAAATTCGCGTTAACCGTCATGTGTTAAATATTTTGTTATGTGTTTGTCTTATAGATGCCTCCTAGAAGAGGAAGGGGAAGAGGTAGACCGAGGCGAGTCCCACTTGAGAATGTAAGAGCTCCAGATGTGGCTTTAGATGCCGCTTCTATTCATAAGGAACCACTTGAGTCGCCGAAGGCTAGACGCTAGGTTCAAGTCGAGGAAGTCCATGTTCCTCTAAGAGATGATGGTGATTTGAGGCATGAGAATGAAGAACTACACCGAGAATTATTGGAATTGAGATGGTTGAGGCAACAAGATGCCAATGTAGCACCACCGCCTCCTCCTCCAGTATAAGAGAGAATGCCACCTCCACTAGTGCCTGTGAATGCCCCTATTCCTAGACATGTAGCTAGGAGAGTGATTGATGATGGTGGGGTGAGCATGTATAGCTTTCTGAAGATGGGACTTCCAAAATTTCATGGGGAGGATGGAGAAGAGCCTCACGGGTAGGGGTGTCAAAAAGGGTCATGACACGCTAACCCGATTTGCCAAACACAAAAAATTTTCGTGTTAGGGTTGAGGTTTAGCAAGTCCGTGTCAGTAAACGGGTTGACCCGTTTATGACATTGTTTAAACGAGTCGTGTAACGGGTTGACACTTTAACCCGTTTAATTTCACGTGTCGTGTTGGGTAGTGTCAACCATATCCAATCCATTTATAATCTGTATATTTTTTTAGTAATATTAAGGGTTAAAATAGTTATTTATATTGCATTGGAAGAGACAAACAAAATTAATAAAAAAATAAAATGACAAAAAAATCAAAGATAAATAAAATCTTATTTAATGTTTATTTGATGGTACTTGCTTAAATATTTGAAAAACATATAAAATATGAAATTTTTAATGAATTTACAATTTTAATCATGATTTGATTTATGGACAATATTACAGTTAATTTCTGTAATAAATATATTATATTTTTCAGGTTATAAATATTATACAGGTTAAGTGGGTTATGTATGGTTCATGACCCATATATGACCCAATTAAATAAATGGGTTACACGTGTTATATTCGTGTAACCCCGTTTAATTTTCATGTCGTGTTAGGGTGACACGATTAATAAATGTGTTGTGTTCGTGTTGACCCTAATCGTGTCACCTGAGTATATCAACCCGACACGAATACGACCCGCCAACACGTTTTGACACCCCTACTCACAGGTTTCTTGAAACAGTTGAGAAAGTGGTGAGACGACTGCCTTGTTCCGATGCTAGAGCAATTGAGCTAGTGGGACTCTTGTTGAAAGATGATATTTGGACTTGGTTCCAACAAAGTGTGAAAATAGGCTTTATGATGAGATTCCTCCGGTTTGGGAACAGTTTAAATAAGAAATGATAGATGAGTTCTTGGGGAAAGGAGAAAGAGAAAACCGGATAGCTCAATTCAAAAGATTGAAACAATAAGGCATGACCGTATTTGAGTATGCCAAGGAATTTAACCGGTTAAGCAAGTATGCCCATGATGTAGTTCCTACACAAGCAGCTAAGATCAGAAGGTTCAGAAGGGGTTTGATTGCACCCCTACATAATGCCTTGTGTGCTATTAAGTTTGCTTCCTTGTTTAAGTTGATCGACAAGGCAAAGCAAATGTAATTTAAGAGCAAGGAAGATAGAGCAGAGAGATATCAGAGGAACAAGAACAAAATCAAGACTTCTAGTAATCAGAGTAGAGGTGGAGGGAGTAGTTCTCATGTGAAGACAGTCGAGCCTGCTACTCCAACTGTAGTTCAGAGTCACCACAGAGGGGGTAGTTAGAGTAGGGGGATATCAGTGGTTTCTACTCCAATCGCCAGCTCTGCACCTAGACATGAGCAGCGGAGTTTTAGTCACCCTACTTGTGCTACCTGTGGGAAAAACCATGAGGGAGCTTGTAGAAGGATCAATGGGACATGCTTTAAATGTGGTCAGGCAGGACACTTTATCAAGAGTTATCCATTATGGGGAGATCAATAGAATGCACCTGCTTCTTCTCAGCCTACAGTATAGATGGGTATACTTGACACTAGGAGCTCTGAGGGTAGAGGTAGAGGACAAGGTCTGGCACCATATCCAGTCAAACTTCAGAGGGGAGAGGCAGAGGCAGAGTATTTGCCCTAAATCAGCAGGAGGCTCGTGCTTCCAACACTACTGTGATAGGTATTCTCCCTATACAAAATGTGTCGGCTAGAGTTTTATTTGATTCGAGGGCCACACTGTGAACCCTGAAATTCGCATCGTCTAAACCCTCGAACATGCGACTAAGCCTCGAAAACTGAAACGAGTGAGAAAGGGTCGAAAAAAACCGACGAACCGGCCCGTCTGAACCTGGAGGACCGCACAAGGCCCTCCAGGGACCGCACAGGCCCTGTGCGGTTCCAAAAAGGGCATTGCGGTCCCATTTCATGTGCGGTCTATATTTCTCCCGTGCGGTCCAGAATCCTTCGTGTGCGGTTCCAGAACTGCTGTGTGCGGTTTCGGGCTTAAAACATTTAATCCCACATCGAAAAAAAATAAAAATTCACCTAGCTGCTCTACCTATATAAACCTACCCCCCCTAACCCATTCTACACAACTTAACTCACTCAAAGCTAGCTAAATTGAGCCTAATTGCTTAAAAGCTAGCCCTTTTCTAAAGGTTTGGTTCGAAAAGAGCTGCCTTTTAGTTCTAAATTTTTGTTTCTTGTTGGGTGGTCTGTGGGTTCTCTCAAGCCAGTTCGAGAGAGTCCTAAGAGCCGTTCGAGTAGCCATTAGGAGGCTTTGGTTCCGCCGAGTCAAGT
>CATKHJ010121762.1:0-21886 GCA_949750685.1 Vernicia montana | reverse complement strand
ATTATATTTCTCAAATTCATATTTCTTTTAAATAATGTTCATTACTTACTCTAATAACGTTTATTAATTTTAATTATATGTATATTATATTTTTTTTAACATATAAATAATAAATATATTAATTTATTTAAAATTCCGGTTTGACCCCTGTTCGACCTCTAATCCTTGACCCTCTGCCTTCACCGGTTCTAAAATCAAACCGGGTTTAAAAATATTGGTTGAACCTTTTAACCTGTAATCATCTGCCATCATTTGGGTCAGATTTGAAAACTATGCCTAATATGATCTAATTATGAAAAATGAAGACAAATTATATATGTGTGTCGTGAGATATTGGACAAAATTACCTTGATATGAAAGTATTAGGCAAGTGATTAATTATAGAAGCATATTGTCTAAGAAGCTCTCCATCTCATTTGATAGAATAATTAGATTGCAAAGTAATTTTGTTTTTTTACGTGGCAAAGTAATTTTGTTAGATCATTATTATAAATCATCTAAAATTATGATCTAAGCCAAGACAAACAGGACAAAAATAGTGATTTAACCTAAGTATCCTCCTTCTGGCTGGCTAGTAATTTGCGAGATATAGAAAGCAATTCTGTTGAAATTAGTTTTGAACGGGCAAATTCATAATCCATAGAACTTTGTTTTTTTCTTTTAAAAGAAAAAGTAGTATTAAATTATCTAATCAAAATTAGCCAAAATGTAATTAAGAAAATTTGGTTCATAGAATATAAAATAAATTAAAAAAATTGAATATTTATTCAAGAGTTATGGAATACTAATGAGCCAGTGAGCTTGTAATTCAGTAGTATTATAATCTTTAAGCTATGGAATATAAGTAAAATATACATTTCACAAATTTGAAGGATAAGTGAATAACTATTTTGTATAGAGTAATAAATATTTTAATTATATTTAAATTTAAATAATTACTATACTTTATTCTTATATTATTTATAGGAAAAAAAAATGTGGTGTAAGAATTTAAATAATGGATGACCAATAAAAATTCCCTTTTTTTGTTTGTATTTTTTTTTTTTTTTAACTCAAAAGAGGGAACAAGAAAATACTACAAATCCATATATATCCCCATTTTTTCATTAGTTTGAAAAGGACACATCTACTTCAATTTATGTGCTAGGGATGGTTGAGAGACAAAGCAAATGCAAGTTTGGTCGAGAATTATGGAATTTTGGTATTTATATGATAATAATCAATCCCCATCTCTATATACTTCCAATAATTAGAAGAATATTGACCTATCGATCACTTTTTCAATCCTTCAAATACAAGCAATGCTTGTTATTGTGATTAGTGGTTAGCATAGCCGAATAATTATTGCCTGCACCAATTGCATAGATTTATATCATATATTAAATTAATGAGTGATGAGATATTTTAATTAATATGACTCTTATATTTATTTTTTGTCCAATAAAAAAAATCGATATTATTTATTTTTTGTTTCATGTGTTTTTATTTTATTAAATTAATATATGCACCCAATGTAAATAAGATTTAGCCAGCATTGCCAATAAAATTTTGCTAACTATTGTTGTTAAAAAGTTAAACTATTATTATGAATATAATTTATTTTAAAATATTATGTTATAAAATTTTATAAAGTGTAATTGAGTACAAAATATGAAATAAAATCAAACCAACTATAAACTGACAGAAAAAAAAAATTAATCTAATTATTGTTAGGTGTCTAATAAAGAGCTAACAGTTGCTGATATTTTTGAGTTTATCAAATGAATTAATCTAACTGTTGGTAAGGAAAGTTATTAGTTAGCCTCTAAAAGCTAAACTAAACACCCACATAAGCAATACGAACAAGAACCTTAGATGCCACAACCATTGGTGGTTTATCAGTCCTAATCTATACGTCCACTTCCAAACTCTCTTTTGATACTGTCTTAACCTTGAAACAACGGTCTCCTCTCTCTAATGTCTCCTCTTCTTTATCACTCTTTCTTTCTTATTTCTATGATCATTTGAAGTAAAAGCAAAGAAAAAACAAACCAAACCCATCATCAAATACCCCTCCAAATTAAACGCACACATACTAGCTACTCTAGCCCGAACTCTTCTTTCTCCACCATTATGGAATCCCCAACTCTTCTTTCTCCAAAACCAAACAAAGACTACAGCTCCTCAGTTGACACTTCTCGCCCTTTTCGCTCCGTCAAGGAAGCTGTTGCCATCTTCGGGGAGCGAATTCTTGTCGGAGAAATATACTCTCCAAAGCCTTATTATACTCCTCCTCATCCTCCTACTCATGAAAACGATCACACTTCATGGATAAACTTCTCATCTCCAGCTCCAAGTCCTATAAACCTTAATAAAGATTATGATAATAATAATAATGAGTTCTTGGATTCTTTAAAGAAACTCGAGGCTGAGCTCGAGCAAACTAAGACAGAGCTGAAGTTACTAAAAGAAAGAGAGTCAGAAACAGAAATTGCTGTGGCTTCTTTGAATGCTGAGCTTCATAAGAACATGTCTAAGTTGGCTGAAGCAGAGGCAGCAGCTGCGAAAAAGGCAGCGGCTGCAACCAGAAGGGTGAGTTTTGATACGGAAAAGAAAGAAGATGTTAAGAAAGAGGAGGAAAAGAAAAGAGAGTTTATGATAACAATGGAGAATTCTCCAAATTTGGCTCAGATTTTGAGTCTTGGAGAAGAGAAAGGGTACTTTGGAGGAAAAAAGGAGAGGAAGATTACGAAGAAGAAGCCTATAGTTCCTCTTGTGGGAGACTTTTTCTTCTTTAGGAAAAAAGGGTCATCTAATAAAAGTACTCTTACTAACCCTCTCGATCTTTATGCATCTCGTCATGGTGTATTTTAATTAGGAAAAAATTAAGTCTGTGATTTGTTTTCAGGTTGAGTTTAATTCGTTTTTATCTGAGTTTGTAATGCATTCATGCTATATGTTGTTTGAATCTATGTTTATGTAACCATCTAAAACTTTCTTTATTGCTTGTTTTTTTACTATGTTTTCAGTGAATCAGAGAGAGAAATCTGAGTTCATTATTTATTTTTTTAAATTGATTAGGTCATAACTCTTAATTGGACTACTTGTTAATTTCTATACATTGGACCCCAAAAAAAAATCCTATATTTCTACCAAAAAGTCAAAATTTGAACTTATTTGCTTTTTTTTTTTTAGACCACTCAATATCCTTAGTACTTAGTATCATATTACAAGACTAATATGAGTTCGAAATTTAATCACAATTAAGATTTCTCATATCTCTTAAAAGATATATTTATTGGGATCGAACCTGAAACTCTCCTATAGAATTAATTATCTATGAAATATCACTAGGCATAAATATGAGACTCTTAATAGCTCACCCCATCAAAAACACAATCCCCACCCCACTAACATTAACACAATCTAACCATCATTTTGGTAAAAAAAAAAAAAAACTTGGGACTCTTCTCACAAACTTAGCCTATGGTGTCAGCCAAACATGTTTAGTAACTTATTTGCCTTTTCCATTTAAGGAATTAGTACTTTTGATTTGGGTTTAGTGTCATAGCCTCATACGTCAACTTTTGTCCATGGTAATGGTTTAAACTTTACTACTTTAGGGATTCAAGTTGTGGTTTTGATTCCTAATTCTCACAAAACCTATGGGGGGAGGGGGGATAAAAGGTTTTTTTCATTCTGCAACCTAATGAAAAAACAATATTAGAAATATATATTACAAAAACAAAACCTATATTAAGAAAATATCACATTCATGTTACAAAAACAACATTTATACCTTAGAAATACAAACCCCAAAATCTATATGCCAACTGAAAATAAAAATAAAATAAAATAAAATAAAAAAGCCTAAGCTTTAGTTTGGCATATAACAAATGGTGGTTTTCTAATGTAATGTAAACAGAGATCAAAGAGAAGCAGACCCTAGACTAATTTCAAATGATTATCTTTCTAAACCAACCCTTAACTAATTTAAATTGCCTTTAAACAAATTCAGAAATTCCTCCATTTAAAGCCGTAAATTAAACTTGGTTTTACATAACAAAACATTGTACTTCCATGTTCCAACCAAAAAATTATGGGCCTATTTAGTTGAGGAACCAATTTTTTAGAAAACTTTCTAAATGAAAACAGAAAATATGATTTTGTATTTATTTTAACTGTTTTACAAAATTTTTATTAGAAAATTATTTTCACTATTTTCATTATTTAAAAAAAAATTAGAAAACAAATTTAATATGTTTTTTAAAATTTTATTCATTAATTTTTTAACTAAAAATATCATCGCTTCATCATCACCACTTCTAACACCACCACTTTCAACACCTCTACTACCGCCACCACCGCCACCACTTCTACCATCATCACCACCACCACCACCACCACCACCTTCACCTTCACCTTCACCATCACCATTACCACCATCATTATCATTGTTGTTAAATGAACAAATTCTCCATGTTTTGAAGTTGAAAATAATTTTTAAATTATAGCAAATAAATATGTTTTCCACTCATTTTTCAGTTTTTTTTTAAAATTAAAACTTTTCATTTTTAATGAAAATTAAAAAAAAAATTATGTAACTAAACAGGCCCTATATATTCATGACACTTAATTTCAAGAAATGAAGGAAATGAACTAGCAATTGCATAAAGAAGCAAACATCTATTATTTTCATTCCATCACCAACTAAAATTATAATTTGGAACATTAAACTAGTAGAGAGTCCTATTATAAACATATCTCTAAAAGTAAACATATTCATTGGCCGGATCTGAACTTAAAAAATAGAGGAATTTATTATGTCATATGTCTTATTTTTTATATTTTTAACATTTATAACTTCTCAGTTTTCTTTTTTCATATTTATACCTTTCTAATTACTTTTTTAATTTCTTTTTTTTTTAACCTCTTCGGTTTATTTTGTAATAGATCATTAATTTAATAGAATTTGTAATGATTTTGAATTAGTTCAGTAAATGTTTTATGATTTTTCTTTTGGAAAATTATCTCATTTTAACATTTAATATTTTTTCAATTTTCTTAAAAAATAAAATTAAATGTTAAATAGTATTAAATACTAATTATTTGCTAAAAGTATAATTTTTTTGTTTAATGTATATTGTTTGTTGTAACTTTTATTTTGTTTGAAATCCATAACTTGTATAAACAGTAATATATTGTAGAAGTATACTGAATTTTATTTAATGTATTCCATAAATTAAATGTTAAATAATATTAAATACTTATTATTTATAAGAAATATACTGTTTTTTTGTTTAATGTATACTGTTTACTGTGATTTTTTATTTTTTTTCAAAATTTATAACTTGTATAAATAGTAGTAGATACTAATTACATTGTGTAAATATATTGAATTATATTGTTTATTGTGACTTTTTATTTGATTCGAAATCCATGACTTGTAAAAACAATAGTAGATATCAAATCCATTATGAAAGTATACTGAATTTTATTTAATATATTTCATAAATTAAATGTTCAATACTGAGTGTAATTAGTACTAAAATAATACTAAATTTTATGGTATTATATACTGTTTGCTGTGATTTGTTCCTTTTTTTTAATAAGAGATTAGTGTTTCTAATTTATATTGATTTTTTAAATTCTAAAATTGTTATTATATACTTTTTATTTTATTTTTTTAAAAATCAAAACCTAACTTATTTGAAAATTCCAAAAAAATCAATTCATTTCGAATTATATAATTTTCAATCTAAATATAGGTTAGTAGTTAATTCATTTTAAATTTTTATAAATACAATTTAATATGATTAAAATAATTTTTAATTTTAAAAGGAAGTGAAACCAATAAATTATAGGTAAAGAGAAAAAAAAAATATGATTTTGATATGTAAAGAGAATAACATAAGCTAAATTTGTAAATGATGAGAGAAGTTTAAGATATTTTTGCAAAATAAAAAATCAGGGATTAAAAAAGTTATTTTTAAAATTTTTTAGATTATTTGTATAAAAATTCCTAAAAAATATTCAATTTTCTAAATATCCGACCTATAATTTTCTTTACTAATTATGTGGGTGGCCCAGCCAACAGCTCTACTTAAACCTATATATATATATATATATATATATATATATATATATATATACACTTAAACATAATAATGAAAATAGGAAAAAAAAACCATGTGATTTCACACTTATTTTAAACGAGGACCGTGATTTTTTTGTAAAAAATTTAGTACCCTAAATTTAACGCCGTTTGACACATTAGTGTCAATCTACCTAAAGCAGTGAAAATTACTAATGTGAAAATTAAAAATATTATTTTTTCCTACGTGGCGTACACGTGTCATATGATATAAAAATTGAAAAGGGAAATATACATTAAAATTTCATGTGGTTTCATACTTTTTTGAAATAGGGCTTGTATTTTTTTTTTCGTGACATTTTAGTATCCTGAACTTAAAATCGTTTGACACATTAATTTAATAATTTTGATGTTATTTTGCTTTATAAATTTTGGGTGTTTACGAGCGATTTAAGGAGAAAATATTGGAAAAAATTCGTAAATAAGAAAAAATTGAAACTTTAGGGATTTTGACGTTTTGGAAATTAAGGAAACTAAAAATGTTGTATTTTAATATATATATATATATATATATATATATATTTTTTTTTTCTTCTCTTAAACTTTTGCTAAAACGCTATATTTTTATTTTTTTCAATTTTTATGTTATATGACATGTGGATTCCACGTAGAAAAAAATTTACTTTTAATTTTCACGTCAGCATTTTTGATAATGTTAGATAAATTGACACTGATATATTAGGGTACTAAAATGTCACAAAAAAAAAAAAAAACCACAGCTTTCATTTAAAATAAGCAAGCGTGAAACCACGTAATATTTTAGTATATTTTTTCCTTTTCTCTTTTTATATAATATGACACATGAACACCACGTAAGAAAAAAAATAATATTTTTAATTTTCATGTCAATAATTTTAACAGCGTTAGGTAGATTAATACTAATGTGTCAAACGACGTTAAATTCATGATAGTAAAGTGTAACGAAAAAATCACAATCATCATCTAAAAATGCCAGTAAGAGGTACAAATTTTATAATGAAATCCAGTTTCCTACTGATAAGTTGAAATCCCTTTGAATTCTTACTTAAAGCCTCTACCTTGACGACAGAAGAGGCTGAAAGAAAAGGAAATTTATTGGCATAATTATAGGAGAAAGCCGCCAGAATAATAAGCTTTAATTGCTTCTTGCCGGTTCATTACGGTTGTTTTCTGGTTTGACCGGATAAACTTCTGGTCAGAAAAATAACGGTAAATCTAACTGGTTGTCTCTCGGTTTAACCTATCAAACCTAAGTTATCGAAAATATATATTTAATTTTTCTATTCTCTATGGTTTTAAATATAATTTACTTACATTATTACATATAATGTTTAAATAATAATTTATGATTTCAAACTGAAAAATAAATTGTGTAAATTTTAATTTAAAATTATTTAAATATTTATAAAAATTTTGAAAGCTTAATATTTTAATATTTGATGATTGAATATTAAGAGAAGATTTAACATTAATAAAGATTGAATGTTAAAGTTTACTTTTAAAATAATTTTATTTTATTATTAAATTAAGATATTATTTTTTATTCATAATTGAGTTAAATCAATTTAAGAAAAAATATTTTAATTATAATTTTTTTGTTTATGAGATGATAAAAATTAAAATAATAATATATTTTATTATAAATTATATAACAAGAAATATTGTGAATTATATAATAAAAGTAATTATTTTACATAATTTTTATTAAATCAATAAAAATTAGTATAAATTTACAGTTGATATCCAAATTAGTTATAAATAAATAAATAAAAATTAACAACTTGTAATATTTTGTAATTTTGTATTGTACTACAAGTAGTATATAATATCATAAAAAATATATATATTTTTTGATATTCTAATATATGGAATTATGTACTACAAGCAAATAAATATGCACTACGTTGCGGTTTATGACATTTTATATTATTTCAAATAATAAAAAAAAACTTATATATTAATAATTAGCACATAAAAGATGATATTATACATATAAATACACATAGCATTAAAAATTTTAATATTTACATATTACAATAAGATATGTATAATGTATTAAGATATTTTATTTGTTCGAGGACCCGTTAGTCAAGTGAACGATAAAAAACTAATTTTCATTCTATTGCTTTAATTAAAAAGAAACAAAAATTAAAAAAGATAATTGAAATTAGTAATTTGAATACAAAAGAAAAAGTAGAAATATTTATTGGTTGTTAAATTTTTTTAGAGAGAGAAAAAAATTATAAATTTACTTGAAAATAATAGGAGCGAAGAGAAATATAAAAAGTGGTAGAACGTAATATAAAATAACAAATAAATATATTAAAATTCAAAATAAGTTAGTGAAATAAAAATATTTTTTAAGTATGTAAAAATAATCTATTAAAAATCAAATCAAATAATAAAAAACTCTAAATCCAATTATAATTAATAACAAGTCTATTTTAAATTATTTTAAAGATAATTAAACTTATATAATCCATTTAAAAGTTAAAATAAAAAAATAAATGATAAAAAAAAATTTAAAAAGTCATTGTTCTATGTAGGAGTGAGTATTAATTGAAAAAAATTGATTAACTAAATCGAATCGATGTAATTCGGTTAAATAAAATGATTAGTTCGGTTTGATTAAAAATATAAAAATTTTGATTTTCGATTTTGATTTTAATTAAGAAGTTTATTTTACTAAATTAATTGAATTGATCGATTTGCTTTTTTTATTTTTATAAATAAATTATAAATTTCAATGTGCTAATTAATTTATATACTTATATTTTTTTTCATTTTTTTTATGAATTTATAATTTAATTGATGTATAATTAGTTTGTATACTTAAATTTATAAAATATTATGATATAATATTTATTTTTAATATTATATGTCATTATTTCATGTCATAATTTACTTTATTTTTTTTTATTTTTTTATATAAATAAATTAGAAAATTTAAATATTATAAATGATAAATACTCATAATATATTTAAAGTGAAAAATATTTTATAATATTTATTTTTTAACTGAAAAAACGTAATCGATTTAACTAAATTTTAATATTTCAATTATGTTAATTTGATTTTATGATTATTTCAATTATAGTTCAGTTAATATTTAATTTTAATTTATTCAATCAATAAAAATTATTAATCAAACCGACTGAATCGATTGATTACAATGACACATATATAGTTTCAAGAACAATGACACACGAACCTTACTTAAAAGTTAAAGAAATAAAAATAAATAAAAAATAAACACAAAAGCCCATTTGAAATAATGTGAAGTGGGTTTAATTACATCCTAATTGAACCGGCTGGTCCGGTTTTATAACAATGTTAGCAAACGTAACTAGGACTCTCCCTTGCAGACCAGAATCAGCAACTCCCAGATTCCAGCCACATTTTCAAGTCAAAACAAAACTAACATGGGTGTATTGGATTAAGATAATTAAAGATTTTTACGGATTTAAAAAGTCAGGAGGTATTCAATAATATCTTTTAAAAACTCTATAAAAATCAAGAGGTATTCAATAATGACTTTTAAAAACTTTTAAAAAGCCTGTAAAAATCAGGGGTTATTCAATTACAACTTTTATAAAGTCTATAAAAGTTAACTAGTATTCAAAAAGTAATTAACTTTTATAAATAATAGACTTTTGTATACTTTCATTGACATTTTATGTATTGTATGAATAAAAAATCTCCACAATTCTCTTTCACTTCTCCTCAAGATTTCAGTCGACTTTTTTTTAAAACTACATATAAAAAATAAAATAAAATATTTCACAACCTTCAAAAAAAAAAAAACTAACACACAACATATAAACATATAATTGATAAGAATATGTTAACGGATAGATGCCTAAACATAATTAATTATTAATTATATTAACCTTTACAAATAGTTTAAATATAAACATAATTTTTAAAAAAGTTTAAAATGTTCTTTTTTTTTCTTTTAAATAGAATATATAATTTATATACATAAAAAATTATATAGAATTATCATATAAATTTTAAATTAATTATTTAATTGACTAATCATATGCCATGTGTTTATTTTTTTTGAATCATTATTAATATGGTTTTATTTTTTTATAGTTGCAATAAAAAATTTATTTCATTGCAAACCTCACATCTTAATTTTTGTTATTTAAATTTCTTTAATGTCAATAATATTTTATGTAATATTAAGAAGTTAAATAACATAAAAATAAAAATTATTATAATGTGATATATAATCACGTATTCAGATAATGCAATCAAGTAATAAATTTTCTAAGGGGTGAATATTTGGAGCTAGCCAATGAAAATTTCTATACATATAAGACTTAATGGTAGCGGAGTGTTTTTATATTTTCCATGGTATTCTCCTTTATTTATAGCTAAAAAAAAAAATCTTATTAATTAGTTATTTAACAAATATTAAAAATCAATAAAACTCTATTAATATCTATAAATGTCTATAAAAATTTTTTAAAATAAAATCTTTAAAAATCATTCATAATTTTATATTCATTAAAAATTCATAAATTTGCAAAAATAAATCACTTAAAAAAAAATCAATAAAAATTTTAATGGAATACACCTCTCCTAAAATGCTGAACACTGAGCCTCCATATTCGACCATAAAAAATAAAAAAATAAAAAAAGTCTGCGCCAGCCAAAAATCGCAGAGTTAAGAGGTGATTCAAATCTTTTATCTAAACAGCAGTAATTCATCAATCTACCCATCAATCAATCAATCGAGTTTTGGGTTTTAATCGTCTCGGAGTCTATCTCTTGGCTGGTTTTTGATTGAAGAATCAAGAGAGAGATCATGCAAGCTGTGGTTTTGAACCCAACTTACTGTAGGGCCCAGCAAACCCTTGACCCTCCTTCTTCTTCTCGTCCCTCTAAGGTATTTCGCTCTTTCTATCTCTCTCTAAATTGGTTTTTTTTTTTTAAAAAAAATTATTAGCTTATATGAATTTGTATTGAATCTCTAATTTGCAGAGTTCGAGCTTGTTTGGTACTCGAGTATCGGTTAAGCGTGGGCGTAATCAGCTAAGGCGTATCCCATGTTGTTCCCTGCGGATTCGGTCGCCTGGCTTGGCGAGGAGGCTAGGTTTGTTTTTGTTTCCTTCATTTTTTAAAGGAAGATTTTTGCTATTTTGATTTGATTAAATATTCTCAATTTGGAAGCTTATATTATTCATTGCTTTTTTTTTTTTTTTTTTTGGCCCTTTTAGAGATTTAGAACTGATTATGAATAAAGACAGTTCTCTTTCTCTTATTAAATCTGATTGTCCATATAATTGTAATTGTGAATTTATGCAATAAATCTGTGTAAAATAACTAAAGTTTCTTCCTTTTATCTTCCTATGCTCAAATTCTATTTCCTGGTTTTTTGGAGGCTCTCTAGGCGTTGAAATCATAAAATCCCAATTGGGATTCAAGTCAACTGAGTATTTGATTGGTTAACTTTCTAAACTTAAAAAGTAATAAATGAGGGGGAAACAACTTTAGCAAGCTATTAAAATTATCTCCAACTGTACCAGTTGATCCAGCCAAGTTCATTATACTCAAGATATTCTATATATTCACATTTGTGCATGGGATTTTCTAGTATTTCTTTAGGAATATTGAATAACCCAATATTCATTTGCTTTGCAACAAAATGGATTCATTTTTCTTTTCTTTTCCTTTTTTTTGGGTGAACTTTCTGTTGGTTCAATGTTGAATTACTTCATTTGATGTTGAGCAGTTGTAAAGGCTGTTGCTACCCCAAATTCAGCATTGGAATTGCCGTTAACTGCAGAGAATGTTGAGAGTGTATTGGATGAAATTCGACCATATCTCATTGCAGATGGGGGCAATGTGGCATTACATGAAATTGATGGCAATGTTGTGAGGTTGAAGTTACAAGGAGCCTGTGGCTCTTGTCCAAGTTCTGTTATGACAATGAAAATGGGTATTGAGCGTCGCTTAATGGAAAAGATTCCTGAAATAGTTGCAGTAGAACCAATCGCAGATGAAGAAACTGGGCTTGAGCTGAATGAAGAAAACATAGAGAAGGTAATCACATGACAGCTTTTCACTTTAGTGTTAATACTTTAGCATATAAGTATGTTATTTGAGTATATTATGTCATATGTGGTTCCATTATTGCTGTTTGAAAGATTTTGTTGATGTTCTGTTTCTTACTGCATGTGGTTTTTTAAACTACTCAAATGCGGAGGAATGAAAAAGAGTAAATAGATGGTGAAGATTTCACTTACCAAAAGGCTGAACATTATGCAAATTAAACATCATGGATGGCACCTTATTTGAATTTTGAATCTATGTTTAATTACTTTATTTTTTGCTACCCATGTCCAATAACACAGATTTTTGAAAATTGTTTTTCAAAAACAGTTTTGCTTAGCTTTTGGTTCCTGAAAAATCATTGCTCTGCTTGAAGAACTCTGAACCACTTAAGCTTCTTTCATTTATAATTTATATGTGCCTTTTAAGAGTTTCTTTTGCATTTAATTCCTGTTTTAGCCTTGTGCATTGGAGATGCCCTTTTAGCCCTTGGTTTACTATTTAGAGTGCCTTGTATCTCTGTAAGATACACTTCAAAATGATTCAAAATTGTTACATTAGCCCCCCAAAGGTATAATTGTTGGATGCACTTAGAATTTCTTTGTGTCATGTTCTGCCACCAACTAGTTAGGCAGTTTCAACAATGTTTTGTATACACACTTGCACTTCCATTAGCCCCCAAAGTATAAATGTTGGCATGCCTTTGGGTTTTCTCTTTGCCATTTGCAGGCACCTGCAGCAACTACTTAGGCAGTGACAACAATATTTTCTTGTATCACATGCACTCTTTTACAGCAGGCATTTAAATATTTGTGTGTGGATTTATTTTTATTCTTTCTTCTTTGCCTTGACATTTTTGTGAGGAAACAAGGTCTTCACTACTTGAACTAAGGGAAATTAGTGTTTGTAAGCATGGTCTTCATTTTGGTCAATGGTGAGAAGTGCAACTGGCTTCTGATAATGATTTAGTTATTTGCTGTAAGGGCCCCTGAAATTTGTTGTTGAGATAACGACAGACCTGACTATTTAGTTGAAAGTTTTTGCATGGCATGATTGTGCATTAAGGTTGCTTTACACGAGGATCCATACCTTTGAAATGTCATATTCTTGTCCTTTGATTCTCTTTTGCATTTGTCTTCACCCCATAAATACCCCAGTGAAAGCTCAAACAATGAACATCCACTTGCTGTTATTATGATCCAGTTAGCTTACTCTATTCTTATTAATCTTTTCAGGTGCTTGAAGAAATTAGGCCATACCTTGTTGGGGCAGCTGGAGGATCTCTTGAACTAGTAGCAATTGAAGAGCCAATAGCGAAAATCCGAATTACAGGTCCAGCGGCTGGTGTTATGACTGTGCGAGTAGCTGTCACACAGAAATTACGAGAGAAAATTCCAGCCATTGCTGCAGTTCAGCTTCTATAAACAAAACATCCTTGCCAATTTTTTAGTCCATGCAGTAACGCCCTCAAATAATAGACTCATTAACCTGTATAAATAGTATAATACAGCGTGTACAGTTGAGTTTAGTTAATGCAATTGTTGAATGTTATTTTGGAAATCCAAATTGATTTAATTTTATAGCGAAAAACATTTTGTATTGTCTGCCAGTAAGCTATGCACTATAGCTTTTGTGCTTAAATTTCAGCATGTAATTATGATTTATTGGCATTTTTGTTCTCATGGCAATTTCTTTTTACACCTACATACAAGGTAAAGTAGAGACAGCATTTGAATAGTGGTGTGTTGAACGTTCTTCTAAATAAAATCATGTTGTTATTTCGAGAACATGGATTAAAATTTTCCAGGGAAATTGTCATATGTGGTAAAAGAAATAAAGGGAAATTGTCATAGTAACACTTATACACCACCGTGAATGACATTGAAAGATCCAACGGAATGTGATGTACAAGTACAGTTCAAAAAAAAGATATAAATGTAATTTATTTTTATTATGAAGACGTCAAAAAAAAAAATATTACATCACCAACCCCTTCTAAAAAAGTAGAGAGAAATTATTATATATATATACATATATATATTTGGTAGAGATCACTTAGTATACCCACTGCCACATGAAGGCTAATCTGAACTCGATATTTAGCCACAGTTAATTCTCCTCACCTCTTTTAAAGGAAGTGTTCCTCTTTTAAAGGAAGTGTTTAATGAAAATCAAATTTGAAACTCTTTCTACAAACTATTGCCAACAGAGTCAAGACTCTTTTGATGGATTAGAGTACTACAAACATTCGCAGAAGCATAAATTTTAGAAGGAAAAAGCATGAGAACCTTCACAAATTAAAGAATATGCTTATTAGCATATAACCACATGCGAGTAAAATTTAGATTTATAATTATGTATTTTTTATAATTGAAAAAGAAATAAAAATACAGATCACTTGTTTCCCACAATAATTTAGCTGAATCATTATTCTCTTGATTGCTCTAGCAAAACTGACTTAGATGAATCATTATTCTCTTGATTATTTTTGCTAAACTGAAAGAGGTTTAACATTAATGAGCTTTGATAGCCTCAAATACTCAAAGAAGAGGTTCAAACCATGTAAGAAAGGCATAAAAAAAATGTAAATCTAGCAATGAATTCCAATTCATTACTAATCCTTACTAATAGTAGCTATTTGATTTTTTATTATTATTTATCTTGTCAATTTCAAGACATAATTTGTGGAATTAGGGAAATGCCACCAAAAAAAAAAAAAATAGGCCAAACAGAGAAAAAATGCACATGTATTTGATAATTAATAAATAAATAGAACCAGCTGTGTCTTTGTCAAAATTATAACTGAGGCTACAGGCCTACAGCTAAATCAATCCCAGAACCTCACTACCTCAACCTAGTGTGTATGTATTGCTTGACCAGTCGGTATCTTGTACCGTACAACCTAGCATTTGGGCATAATCCCAATCATCCTTTAATGTTACACGACTCACTATCTTTTTTCAAAGCAGTGTGAAATAACACGTTTCTTTCAGTCATCCTAATGACAATAGAGTTTGATCAATGAATCTGCACCAGCAGTGAATAACCAAGGTTGCCGTGGATGGAACTTGCAATCCATTATTCCTGCAATATAATTAGAAACAATTAGAACTGTGTCATTTTCAACTCAAAAGTGCGTAGAATACATATAAAGATCCTTATGTAAACACACATGTAACCTGGTTTCATCTTCTAGTGATCACTCAGTAAACACACATGTAACCTGTTTTAATATTCTAGTGATCACTCAGTAACGAATTTATACATTTTGATACACGTGTCTCTGCAAGTGGCTTAACAACCATGTACTCGTATGTTTTAATCATGCATGCATGCAAGCTCTTACATAACGAGTAACAATGAGATTTAGTGACTAGTAAATTATAAAAAGATCTATGTCATATTCCTAAAATTAAACATGCATCCTGAATAATTATACAGTTCTCCCCAGAAAATGAAATCTTATGTTGATCAAAGGTTCTACAGGTAAATAATACTATAAGACCTATATTTGTGAAAGACTTGCCTCTTCCATTTGAGCTTGAATGTCCACGAAGAATTTCCAATGGAACAATCAGAGGGTTCTGATTAAGATCAGAATAAACCATGCCATGAAAAACATATGCGGTGCAATCATCAGAGCATGATGCAAATAGTGGGTACGAGCGATGGAATGCCACGCTCGTTATATCTTTCGGATGACACCTGAGAAGTTCCAAAATCACATCAAAAAGAAGTCCATCAATTACATAGAGATTATTACTTATGACACGTCCTTCATTATTATGCAGATTAGTCATGTTGGCTGTACTAAGCTTGAAATTGGAAATGATTGAACACCTAACATTCCATTAGTTAAAACAAGAGTCCACTTGAAAGACTTTACAAAGTTGAAAATTATTTCCTAAAAGGTAAAAACTGCAAGTACAACAATTATTGTTATACTATGGACAATTATGGGAAAAAAAGAGAGAGAAAAATAAAGAAAATCTCCGACATACTTGAGAATTTTGTATGGCTTAGATGAAAGGTCCATATCAAACCAACATAACTTTCCCTCCTTGCTTCCCACAATTATGTTATCACCTGTGCATTGAAGGGCAACATTAGATATATGACAAGTGGAGAACAAGAACTACATGCAATGTATGAAAAATAATAAATGGGAATGGAAGTAAGACCAGCTGGATGAACTGAAATAGAGGAAACTTCACGGAGTCCAGTCTCAAGCTTCTTAATCAGCTTGTGCTTCAACAAATCATAAACACGAATATTCTTCTTTGTTGCAACAAAGAAAACAGAACGAGTAGGATGAAAAACTGATGATACTGGAAGTCCATGCAGCTTAAATGGAAGTCTTTGTGTAAGCTTCTTAGAGAGCTGGTGTATAAGAACAGCTTTGGATTCACGTGATAAACAGGTCAAGAAAACACAGCAAAGGTGTAGAAGTATTCATATTTCTATCTATCTATATATATACATGTCTACCTTGGGCAAAATCAAATTTACATTAAAGCACATAAGAAAGATGCTACTTAGTCACTTTAAGATAACAATGTCATTCAATAAACCATCCTTACACACTTGAGAACTACAAAAAGGTTCCTTGAACTCCAAGACCACATGTGACATATGCACATAATAGTTAATAAATGTTTCAATAATATTATGCATTAACATAATTAAATTGTATCTAATCCAAATTGATTACCATTCACAAGATTCCCCCATCATTAGTTATACTTTAGAACATAATCATTTTGTACTCCTATCTCTAACCAAATGGGAACAGAAATATAACTACAAGTTATAGGTATAGACCAAGTCCAGCATATGGTATTGATTGCCTACTTAAAGAAATTTCTAGGATATCAAATTCTCCACCAGCCAGCTGGTTACCCTAAGTAACATTCTTGACTCGTATGTCTCTTGAGATCATGCAGATGAGATTTAACCATGACAAGGGAAAATCTCTTGTTTTCATTGAAAAAAAAAATTAGTAAAAAATGCATTACATCCACCAACTGAGAGCAATAAAAAACCATCCTCATCCACCACATAAAACAAACATCATTTAACAGTTGTGAAGGCAGAAAAACAAATAACATAAACAGGAGATAAAAATAGACAAAGGAACTACCAAATCTAGTCAGCAAGATCAACAAAATTCAAGCATGCAAAAGCTCTCCAAGAATAAATTCAATTAAATAGGAGTAAAAGAAGGATATCAGCTGGCATCACACTACAGAAATAGTCCCCTTTACGATGCCATTCTACTGAAGATACAGTCTACAAGAAACCAATGAAGTAACTGGTTAATGCGCGCGCACACAAAAAAAAAAAAGGAAGGGAAAAACTCCAATTCACAATGGATAACAAGAAGAGAATATTACCCTAAAATGCCGTAATATTATTCCTTCATGTTTGTTGTCTTGAAGCCAGCTCAAACTGGAGCTCGTTTTACCTATGCATACACAGTAATATTATGTGAAATTTGGAAAATATTCATTTCTATGTGGTGTTGATAATGATAGCCATTTTTACACTGACCAGAATCATCTGGAACTGTAGGTGTCTCAACATGAAGAAGTTCCTTCACTTTTTTCTGAACTTCATCATTGCCTAATCCAGTGTTCAAAACAATTACATCTTGTCCCCTGCAGAATTATTCTTTGTCAAATTAACATGCAAGAAAATGCAAAACACAAATTAGAGAAGATTTAGGTTCAAAAAGTCAAGCTGGTTAAAAAAAGAAATTAGCCTTACACTGCCACAGCCAGGATAGGAAGTTCATGAGAAGGATTCCATGCAACACACTGGACAGCTTCACCAAGCTCCCAAATTTTAAGACATCTACCAGTCTCAACCTCCCAAACCCGCACAGTTCCATCAGTTGAACCTTTCCAGAGAATATTGATCATGAGATGCACATTCAAAGATACTCAACATTGATTGGAAAATCCAATTATTAAGAAGATGAAAATCCAAACCTGAAGCAATCCACTGTCCTGAAGCTTCTGTAGAAATTGACATAACTGCACCTTTATGACCTCTATACTCAAGATAGCATGTCACAGGGTAAGGCTTAAGATCTTTTCTACTTGGCAGCTTAGGTTTCAATGACTCAGGATCAATATTAATCTGAAATATCAAAAGGAAGAGTTTTCATTAGCTTTATCTAAACAGAATCAGAATGGACCGATTCAAAGATCTAGCAAGAAAGTCATCAAAGCTAAATTTGTGAAGCATCATAAACACAGGCTCCAACAGGGTCACTAACTTACACGTTTCTTACGAACTCTAGGGCACAAGTATAGATCCAAACAACGCTCGAAGGAGTCCTTCACAGCATTCTCATACGCTGGGATGCTTCTTAGAGATGTAAACCTAAATAGAGAAAATTTTGTAAAGATGCTAGATATCCAAAAATAAAACATGAAATGGAAATAACAATCAGAGACCAAGATTTTGAATCACCGTTTAGGTATAAATTTAGGTTGGTCTTCCTCATCCATCAGCATATAAGAATTAATCTCTTCTTGTGTTGGGATGTACTCTAGAGAAGGATTATATGACTCCTCATGGCCTAAAAAACTCAGTATGAGATACATCATATGTGCAAATTTCTGAAATTTGAAAATTAGAAGATGAGCAAAATTGCACCTGGCAATTTTGACTTTGGTGCAGGAATGTAAGATAAATGTGCAGTCTTTTCTGCTGAGGCAGAATCATCCCCCCACAACAAGTGGAAACGTGGTTCTTCTTTTGGCTTGTCAAACTTTATTAAACCTTTACGAATTGCCCTAACATACTTTACAACCTATAGATTCAAAAATGAGATCAAAAACCTATGTTAGAATTTCCACCAACAAACTCCAAGCATAAGTCAGAATAGCTGCTTATTCAGAAACAATAAAAGCTAAGAACACTTGGCTTTTATCTCTTCCATGGTCTAGAACAAATATGACAAGAAATTACCATTTTAGCTTCCCATTTTGAGGGAGTGAATCGCCTCTTTGGCTCTGGAGCATTTGACAATGGATGCTTAGCATCCCATTCAAACCAGTCGCTGTAAGTCTGAATAAACACATAAAAAGCTTAAATTCAGCATAAAATAATAGATGGTATATGTATTAAAAGGCATTATCATCATTGAAAACTAAATAAAAGAAGTGAACCGGAAAATGAATGAGAATTACAGACCGGATATGGATCAAAGTCAAGATGTGGAGCCTTTCCTTTGACCAATCGCCGAATCGTTTTTATTTCATCTTTTGTCAGCTCTACTACTTCATCATTGTACTCATCATAAATCTTGCGCCTGAACATAAGTAAATAAAAAAAATTGACCATAAAATATGCAGCACGAGATACTTCTATATAGGTCAACACAAAGAGTTGAAATTGTTAGGGGTCTACAATTTCAGCAATCAGAAATGGTAACAGAGCAATTAATTTAAGAACAGAAAAAATCAGAGTGAAAGCACACAAACAAACAGCTGAGCCTATCAAATCCCTGATACTGAAGTCAACGGTACTACATTTGGCACAATATTGCAGCAATAGATATTGCTGTAAGTAATAAATGTAAAAAGTGGGAGGGAAAAGGTCCTAGATTAGCAGAAGAAGGATGGGGAGGATCATGCAGTTACCTACCATTCTTAAACCAATTAAACCTGACATTCAAGAGGTCAAGAAATGAATTCCATTCTAATTGATTATTACTGAAACATTTGAAAATAGCAATCACAATCAAAGACTCACCAATTTTCAGAGTCATCAGCACTTGCAAGAAACGACTCCAGTTTATCTTGCCTCTCCTTCTTTGTTATCTTCTTCCCAGAAATGTCATATCCAATATGCTTTTCATCCTCATACCACTTCAAGGGAACATCTCCAATTGTATTTCGAGGTGCCACCTAATGAAACAAAAACCATAAACAAAATAAGTAAAAGTTCCAGTAAACAATGATAATAATAAGGGAATATTTAATTCAATTTAATCTTATTTTCCTAAGTTGAAAAAAAAAAAAAAATAGGGAGAAGCAATGTACCTCATCCTCTGATGAATCACTTTCTTCTGCCACTTGATCAGATTCTGAACCTTCACTTTGATCTTCATTATCCACGTTATCATCATTATTATCAGTGTCAACAGAATCCTGCAATAGTTAATCTGATTTCTTATTTCTATTTTCATGATTATATATTCTCTTCTTTCATTTCTTTGGGAAACTAAATTATAGATAGAATCAACATTTGTTACATTTAAGAATTCAATCTTTCAAAAATTTCTAGGAAAGCAGTGCCTGTGCAAATCGATAGAAAATGAAGGAAATTACCATGTACCTCATCTCCAGAAGAACTGCTTTCTCCAGCCTCTGACTCTCCAGATGATTCATAATATTCGCCATCAGAATCAGAAAGTTCCTAATATCACAAAGATTAACTCATTTACATCACCTAATACATCTTTAAATATTAACAGCTAAAACAACCAAAAATATTGCATTTTAAGCACATTCACATATACCTTGACCCAAAAGAACTAAGAATTACAAGAAAAATGAAAGAATTAACAGCTTCTAAAATTTTTCTACTACTAAGCAATAAAACAAAGTTCTAACAGCCCCATTAGCCAAGATAGCTAGAACCAATCAAGTAAATGCAAATTTCTGTTTGTTTCACAAGAATATAGTAGTTACCTCAAAGTCAGAATCAGAATCAGTAGCAATTTCTTCTTCTTGTGGATGGTGTTCAGGTTCTTCAATGTTTTTAAGCTTCTCCTTATTGGATTGGTTTTTTATACTCTTCTCTTTGATTTTATTGTTCTTATTCTTCTGCTTTGGTGAATCTACCTGAACAGACTTCTTCTTGCCCATCCTCTTTCTCTCTCTACAGAAACAGCAGATGTGTGGAGAGAGAAGGCTGCAAGAAAGAAAGATGAAACAACACTTCGGGTTAGGGTTTTCAGGGTTTTAGGAACCAAAGCCTAGAAGAGGGTAGTAGAAACGGAAATTGGGCTGCTTGGGCTATGTGTAAGCTTAACCAACAGAGCCCATAACTATAAATGTTTGAACTAATTAAACTAGAGGAAATTACATTGTACACTGTATTTTTTTTGTTAAAATATTATTTTTATAGCTTTTTTTTTATTTATATTTTTAATCTTTCCTATATCTTTTATACGGTTTTTTTTGCCTTTATTTTGTTTTTATCCCTCAGGATAGTCCTTTTGTTTTGTAGGTTATGGTGAAGACAGTAGTTATAGAGAAGAGTTGTAAGTGGGGCCATCTGAGGAGCATGTGAAAGTGGAGATGATGTGTAAAAGTGGAGATGATGATGGGATCCTTGTTGTGGCATTTCTTTAATTTATTATTATTATTATTATTAGTTTGATTGTTTTAATTTTAATTTTATTATTATTTTATTTACATTAATTAATTATTGTTTTAGAAACAAATTCAATAATTATTTTTTATACACCACAAGTAATTAATTAATTTAACTAATTTTTTTAATTTAATTTAATTAATTAATTAAATTAATTTATATATATTAAAATAATTACAAATACCAAATATATACTTAACGTATACCAATTTTTGGTATATGTATATCATTTACTGTTAATTTATATATCTTTTTAATTTTTTTAAATTTGCAATATGTACATATTAAAATAGTTACAGATACTAAATATATACTCAA